>JABMBR010009567.1:0-45422 GCA_018881525.1 Meteorus sp. PSUC_FEM 10030008
ATCATCATCATCATGTTCTACAGTGCGAAATCAATCCCATGAACGTTATTGATCAATCATGTTTACGAACTGTTTCAGTTTTATACTGATGCGTTGACTGTTTTCCAAGTGCATCGTTTCGAGAGATTGATGGCTACTTATTCACCTCAGTCAACTCATTTCCACCTGAATACTTACGAGCATCGTGTGACCAACGCAAAATGGTCAAATGGAACACGATTTGGTATAACATCATCACATTTAACTCTCTTCTCAATGTCATTAATGAAATCATTAAACTCACAAACTCTCCACTTTGTCATCTTCGTTTTCCAGGCGTTGTGCATAATGACGAGATCCATCAACTTTTCGTAGTCAATGGATCAACGACACATTGTCCAGGACATGAATGGCGCTAGACTGCAATTTTGCAGCTTCTATCAAACTTCTCAGAAGCTGGCAACCCAATGCCAGGTAACACAGCTGAAAAATATCCCGTTCAATGGCGTCCATCAACAAAGGATCAGCCACAATATTTGATATATGGCGAGAAATGGTCCATCGGTCAAGGTTTAATTTACCAAGAGAGAATGAACAAATAGAATGAACTTTTTCCTTTGTCATCGACCAATCATTAAAGTAAAGAGAGAACTTCAACATGAAGCGATATCAATTCACTTAAAGTGAATTCAATTGTCCTTGACATCACGCCATCTTGCAATAAATAATTGTCTTGTTATCACAGAATTGAATTTTTCGATTTCATGTACCTCACCTAGATATGAAAACAATTCAATACAATTCCTGATTATAATCAATGATAGTACCCTAGATGATCCTCAGAACTATTTTCCGAAAGAAAATGAAAAAATAACGCGAAGTCCTTCAACCAATTGATTCAAACCAGTTGCCAACACTTGAACAACTGTAACGACGTCTCATTGTCACCACTGAACTCAAATTCACATTCGTGAACTCTCACAATAAAAAATTGGTCATGCGAATCTTTGCATCGCGCGCTTCCTTCAACTGATTTCCTGTGACTTCTTTCTTTCTTGACTCATTCAGTCCTCACCAACTTCCACCAATCAAATCAAACGAGAAGAAACAACTGTCATCGTCTAGTCGTTCTAGCCCTGCGCATCAAGACATAACGATTCAAGTGATATTGAAAAGGATGAAAGCCGTCCCTGTTATCATCGGATGGAACATTTCGACAAGATCCCACATGATGCAATCGATCATAAACCTGATAAAATATTTACAAAACAAATCCATGAGAATTTATTTATAAAAGTAGCGTTCATTCTTCTATTCAATTTTCATCTTGTTTGTCTTTTCCTCATTCGTGTTGTTATAAACAATGAAGGTTAGGTCCATTAGGTGCAGCTATGATTACAAAGAAAACCGAAATGTACATGGCAAATTGATTATTCCAGTTGGAAATGTTTATCGCGTACCGATGAATAACAATGGGATGAATGATGTAACCGAGATCTCTGTTTGTTGATGAACATGTTGGATCTTATCGAAAAATAATATTTTCCAAATTCCTTTCTCGAACGTCATGTCTTAATGAAGTTGAATCAATTCCAATCGAGAGTAATTTTTTAAGTGTTGACGAAGAGTATTTAGCCACGTCTTTGATGAAAGTTTGAAATCATCCGATGGTTATCAGTTGTGAGGATCCAATTTTCTATATCATGAGAGAGTTATTGATTGAGTTGGATTAATTACATCGACACTGATGAAGTTAATAAAGACATCAATGTAGTTACTGTTGTCTTCAGTGAACAGATTGATTTGATTTCATCAACTTGAACTCATTGGAGCTGATGAAATGTTGAAGATTTTGGGATTGTTTTTCTGCTGTGCTTTAGCATTTGCTAGCGATTTGCAAATCAGCGAAGATTCAGTGATTCATGCACCAATTGGAAGTTTCCGGGGTTCGAGATCAACATCGCAATTTGGAAAAAAAATTTATTCATTCCGTGGTATTCGTTACGCTGAAGCACCAACTGGTCACAATCGTTTCAAAGTGAGTTCTAGTCAAATGGTGCAGGAATTGAGAAAGGGAAGTGATAAATTCCGATTTGTTCGAATTCTTCCAGCCATCAACTATTGTTGGATCTCATGAAGGAACTTTTGATGCTACTCAACATGGTCCTTTATGCCCACAACCAGTCACTGATGATAAAATAATTTCCGAGGATTGTCTTCATTTGAATATTTTCACCACTGCAGTAAATGTCCATAATTTGTTCTCCATTGCATCGTATTGTGAATATTTTTGATGAATCTAAGGGTTCAACTGACTATTTCAGTTACCACGAGACCCAACACACAATTCAACGCACGCACAACGATACAGACCAGTGTTGGTTTTCAGTCATCCTGGTGATTTCATCACTGGAGAATCATACGGATGTGGTCCAGAGGTTATGCTCATCAGGGATATCATCGTAGTGACAGTTAATTATCGATTGGGAGCTTTAGGATTCTTGAGCGCTGGTGATTCACGTGCGCCTGGAAATGCAGGATTGAAAGATCAAGTTCTGGCTCTTAAATGGGTCCAACAAAACATCAGAGCGTTCGGTGGTGATCCTAATTCTGTTACGTTGGGTGGTATTGAAGCTGGTGCTTGGAGTGTGTCATTACATATCGCATCACCATTAAGCAGAGGTTTATTCCATCGGGCATTTATCATAAGTGGTGCTGCACCACTTAACAAACCTCTACCAGTTGATCAGTTGGATCTTGCAAAGAGACAAGCTCAAGTGCTTGGATGTCCCATTGACACATTTGACAATATGTTCAACTGTTTCTACACCAAAACCCCTGCTGAATTTGGTAATTCAATCACGAAACTCACTGTAAGTCGGTTCATGATTTACAAAAATTTATTACAACTGTTTGGTGTTGTTTTTGTTATTGTGAAATATTTTATTGTTGCAGAATGTCAATTTGTATTCTTATCCACTCTTTACTCCAGTCATTGAGCCAGGACATGTTGATGGAGCATTTTTAACTGCCCAACCTATCGATGTCATTCGCCAAGGCCATGCCAATTTCGTTCCCTTTTGTACAGGATTCGACCAAATCAACTTCAACAACATTGCAGATCGTAAATTGAATTGTTTCGGATTGATCAACTTACTCGTTATGTTACTGAGTCATTCAGACATTGAAAATCTCATTCTTTCGTCTGTTCTCGCATTTCCATATACCAGCGAAGAGTGTCAACATGGAAGCAATGGGAGAATTTAATAGGAAATGGACAGAATTGGCACCAAAACGTTTTGGGTATGAATCGGATACCAGAGCTATCTCGATCAGCAACAAACTGCGTGACTTTTATCTCAATGGCCAATCACTTTCGTTAGAGAACTATCCAAAACTCGGTGAAGTGTGTGACTCTCATTGAAGGATCATCAGTTTCATGATTCGATTTCATTTCTTCACGCATTCGATCTGATGAAAATAATAAAATTGTTGATTCCAGCTTCACTATGACGCTTTGACCGTGTTCCCCATCCATCGATTTGAAAGATTGATGGCCACTTACTCTCCCCAACCAATTTTTAACTATTACAACATCTACAAATCTTGTGATTCTTATCCAAAGTGGTCGGATGGAACTGATTTCAGTAAATATCTGCATCAGAATTAAAAATTTCTCCCATTTCTTGCATCAATCTGAAGAAAAAATTTTCACTTTCGCTCAGGTTTCCCTCAGAATGATGAACTGCTCCTCCTGTTCAATGTGGATGGACATCCCAACCACTGTGCAAGTGATGCAATAGCTGTTCATCATATCACGTCTTTGATTGAGAACTTCATGGTGGATGGTACACCGATACCAAAGAGCAAAAGTCACTTGTACCCGATCACATGGAAACCTTCAACAGCTACTGCGCCATGTTATATGGAGTACGGTGAAGACATGCGATTCATCAATGGAGTTATTCTTCCAGAGAGGATGAACAAATGGGATGAATTATTCCCCATAAATCCCATTCAACACTAATCCTATCAAAATACTCCATCGGTACTGAATCGCAGAAATTTGTGATTGTGACTGGTACGAAAATTGCAATAAAATTCATTCAAACATTGACAGTCTTCCTGCTTATATTATTTCATCCCTTGTCATTCTGTTCGCAATGTCCAATTACTCGTAGTGAATTAATTCTCATGATTAATCAATTGAAGATATTCATTGCTTGATTGAATAAATTCGTTTTTCTTGCAATGAATCCACATCTCAGTTCATGATATCAATTCTGGGTTGCTCTAAATATTGGACAAACATACGAAACTGGTGTAGACTAATTTCTTCTCAACAATTTCACCAAATGAAATTGTGATATGAGTTGATATGACTTTGCTGTGAAATAATATCATTTCAAATAAAAAAAAGTGATTTTGATGCTATCACAGAACTAGAATGATCCAACTCTATTTCTACTGTCATCTTGTTGTTGTGATACGAATTGATCTTGATGGACAGATAATTGAATAATTGAATTGGAAGAGAATCAATTCTCTATTTTTTATTAACGATGGAAAATCAATTTATCCTTATCAGAATAATGAAAACAGTCAGCAATTTATTTTATTGATAACTCGTTTGATAATAAACAAGTCTATAAATTTATTGAAACGACTGTCTGTTCGCTCAGTTGAAGTAACAGTACCGAATAAGATTCTTCCTTCAATTGGTATCATCATGATATTCAAATTATTATTCTTCTGTGCTCTGGCATTTGCCACAGGAGTTGAAATTGATCAATTTCGAGTCGTTCAATCTCCAACTGGGTCTTATCAGGGTAAAATTTTGAAATCATATTCAGGCAAGGACATTTATGCATTCCGTGGTATTCGTTATGCTGATGCACCGACTGGTCGCAATCGTTTCCAAGTGAGTTTTACTCAACTCATCATTTTCATTCCTCATTCATTTCATGCATTAAACATTAAAATTTGAATCATTTCAGCAATCATCAATGGTCGCACCGCATCAAGGAATTTTCGATGCTACACAAGACGGTCCATTGTGCCCACAACCTCTCAACGGAAACCGAATCATCTCAGAGGATTGTCTTCGTCTGAATGTCTACAGCAACCAAGTAACTTCACAACAAAATCTTTGCATTATCATAGCAATTTGTTGAGTACATTCGAGATAAATCTCTTGATTATTTCAGTTACCAACGGATTCATCAAACCGTTTATCGTTGAAAAGAATTGAAAAGCCCGTTTTTGTGTTCCTTCATCCTGGTGGATTTGTATCTGGCTCTTCATATGAATATGGTCCAGAGAGTATGCTCGATCATGATTTTGTATTAGTCACTCTCAATTATCGATTGGGAGCTTTGGGATTCCTGAGCACGGGAGACTCACGTGCACCAGGAAACGCTGGATTGAAAGATCAAGTGTTGGCTCTCAAATGGATCCAACAGAATATTCGAGCTTTCGGTGGTAATCCTGATTCAGTTGTGCTGGTGGGACACAGTGCTGGTGCTTGGAGTGTGGCAATGCACTTGGTATCACCAATGAGCCAAAGTTTATTCCATCGTGCAGTAATGATGGACGGTGCTCTACCACTACACAAACCTTTCCCAACCAACCAATTAGACGTAGCTAAAGAACAAGCTAAAATTCTTGAATGTCCCGTTGATACAATTGACAAAATGATCGATTGCTTATATACGAAATCGCCTGAAGAACTTGGCAACTCAATTGCCCAACTCACTGTGAGTTGCGTTTTGAAGTCATGAAATTCGTTTTCTATTTTGTTGTGTTGTTGATTGGCTAGAAATTAATTCTGAATTATTTCAGGACGTGAACGTGTATTCAACTTTTGTTTATACCCCAGTTGTAGAGCAGGCAAACATCGTGGCCCAAAATTATCAACCGTTCATAACAGCTCAACCAATCGATATCATTCACGATAAGAAATGCAATTTCGTCCCTACAAGTATTGGTTTTGATTCCTATGCAATCAACATTGCGAACATTGGTAAATTGATATTTTCTACTTTAATATTGAACGGGATTCCGATGTTGATGAGTTTATCATCATTTCTAATCGATTCCCTCCATTGCAATCACGCATGAATCAAGATACGCACTCTGACTCTGAATCGATGAAGCAACTCAACGAAAATTGGGCAAACACCGCACCGAAACTGTTTGGCTATGAACAAAATCCACGGTCATCTTTCATCAGCAATGAATTGAAGTCATTTTACTTCCAGAACCAACCTATTACAATGACAAATTACCAGACACTCTTCGAAGTATGAAATTAAGTGATAAACCAAAAACGTTCATGTGGCACAACTATAAATTCGTCTGTTTCAGCTTTATGATGACGCTCTAACGATTTTCCCTGCTCATCGTTTTGGACAATTGTTGACTACTTATTCACCTGAACCAGTTCGTTTTTATCATGACCTTTATAAATGTTGCAAGACGCATCCTCAATGGTCAAATGGAACTCATTTCAGTTAGTATTGACTCATCAACCTCCTCTAAAAATCCATCAGCGAATAGTCCATGACAGATATTGAACGATTCACCATCTTTCCGATGTCTTTCAGGTCAACCTCATTACGATGAATTGACGATCTTCTTCCCGTATGATAGAACTGTCCCCCCATGTGAGCAAGATGTTAAAGCTACAGAAGGGGCTATGAATTTATTCATCGAATTCGCAAAAACTGGTCAAATGCTTGGTTGGGACGCTATGACAACAACCAAACCTCAATATTTCGAATACAATTCTACTTCAGCGAGAATGGTGACTGGATATATTCATCAAGAAAGAATGAACAAGTGGGATGAACTGTTCCCACTCGATCCACCTCAACGCCATTAAAACTAATTGTTGGCACCACTGAATCCACGTTGATGGCTATGACATCAGCCTTACAAAATTTTGTTTGTCTTTGTGTATTACAAATTTATTTCTTTTTGCTGTTTATTGTCAAGCAATCAAAATGAAATTGGATTAATAAAAATTCGGTGGATCAAAGTGATGATTTTTTCGTTTCAATATCACAAGAATCGAAAGAAGAAGTAGCAGCAATTCGCAGTTGAACGAAGCGATTGTTTAGGATTTAATTAGGTGGTCATCAACTTAAGTATCGTTCTTGATAAGATATGGACAAATTCGTGATTCCAGTTGGTTTCATGTTTAATTAACAATGGCGTTATAATTTTCGTCAATTTGTCTTTAATTGTGATTGATAACTTGTCGATCACTGAACATTCCGACAGAAGAAACGCATCGTATCGAATCACTTCGCGTTTCAGAGGAGCTCACAATTTTGGAGACAATTGTTACGCGTTGTTGAGATTGATATGAAGAAAATTCTTGGATTGTTAACTCTCTGTGCGTTAACTTTCGCTGCAGATTTAGAAAATGACGAGATACCGGTGATCCATTCACCGCATGGAATTTATCAAGGTACAACATCGGAATCAGCAGTAGGTGAAAAATTTTATTCGTTCCGTGGTATTCGTTATGCTCATGCACCGACTGATCGAGATCGCTTCAAAGTGAGTTCAGTTCAAACTTTAAATTTGCCTTTGATGCTTCTGGAAAATTATTTCAATCAAATATCTGAATTTTTCGTATTTTTCATAGCAAGCGAGGATTATTGAACCGCATGTGGGGATTTATGATGCCACTGAGGATGGACCTTTATGTCCACAAATCAATTCAGCCGTTCGTGTTGTCGCTGAAGATTGTCTCGTTCTGAATGTTTATGTCAGAAAAGTAATGAAAAATCATCAATTTCCAATATCTAGACATGAAAATTGTTCCCAAGATGTGAATGATGTAAAGAAATTCAATTCACATTTCAGCTTCCACCACTTTCAACTGGCAACACACAAGTGAATGAAACTGGCAGACCAGTCTTAGTTTTTCTTCATTCTGGTGAATTCGTGGTGTCATCTGGCACTTCTTATGATTTCAATCCAAGAAATATTCTCGTCCATGATATTGTTCTAGTGACACTCAACTACCGATTGGGAGCATTGGGATTCTTGAGCACTGGAGATTCACGTGCACCTGGAAATGCTGGATTGAAAGATCAAGTTCTTGCTCTCAAATGGATCCAACGAAATATCGCAGCTTTTGGTGGTGATCCAAGTAAAGTAACATTGGCTGGTCATACAACAGGTGCTTGGTGTGTTACACTCCACATGGTTTCTCCAATGAGCAAAGGATTGTTCCATCGGGCATTCATCATAGACGGTGCTCTACCACTCCATCGTCCCTTACCAACAAACCAATTGGATTTAGTTAAGAAACAAGCTCGAGTTCTCCGTTGTCCCATTGATAACCTCGACAATATCTTGAATTGTCTTTACTTGAAGCCACCTATACAAATAGGAAATTCAGTGCCGAACATCACTGTAAGTTCATTTCACTGGTTACTCACGTCCTTTTGCTTGATGTGTACTTCATTTGTCATAAGTCCTGATTTCAATTGATTCAGGACACGATGATATACTCACTGCCGACTTTCACACCAGTCATTGAACAAGCAAATAGTGAAAACGATGATGCTAACGAACCTTTTCTTACTGCTCAACCACTCGATATCATCCGTCAAAGAAAAGCCAATTTTGTTCCATTCGCTTCTGGCTTTGACTTGGTTGAATTCGCCAAACTTCCAATCCGTAAGTTCGTTTATTTCAATATTAAAATGTTGGTTGATAATATCCACTCGATTTATTTTAGATGCGTACAATCACGGTCCAGATGGTTTCTTCGCAGCAGTTGATGCATTCAATGAACATTGGTCAGAGAATGCACCGAAACTTTTTGGTTATGATCACAATTCACGTTCTTCATCCATCACTCGTGAATTTACGTCTTTTTATCTCGATAATAAACCGTTGACAGCTGGACAAAACGAGGGCATTGGTGAAGTATGATGTTCATGTTCGCAGAATATTTTTCCAAGTCTTCTCTTTTGTATGACAATAATCTTCAATTGAACATGAAAATTCCAGCTTTTTGATGATGCAATAACTGTCTTTCCAATACATCGCTTTGGCAGAATGTTGGCCACTTACTCCAATCAACCCGTTTTCAATTATTACAACATCTACAAATGTTGTGGCGGCTTTCAGAAGTGGTCAAATGGAACGCATTTCAGTAAAAATAAATTCTCTGTTGAAACTAATCCGGAAACTGTTTCAGTTCAACAATTTAATTGACATGGAACATTTGAATTTTCTAACTTCTAGGTCGTCCTCATTATGATGAGCTACAACTGTTCTTCGGTATTGGAAGTCATCCCAGTCTTTGTAAAAGAGATTTAGCCGCTTCCATGCGTCTTATGGGGATGATTAATGATTTCATGAAAACTGGTGATCCAACACCAGGAAATTCTAGTCATGAACATTCGGTTAAATGGGAATCATCAACAGTGGATCACCCACGGTATTTGGAATTCGGAACAGAAATGCGAATGGTTGATGAATTTATCTTCCCAGACAGGATGAATAAATGGGACGAACTCTTTCCAATGGAGTCAGCTTCTTCAGATTGAGCATTTGAAAGTGATATGACAATAAAATTTTATTAAGACTTTCCTGATTGTGTTTTTCATTTGTTTTCGATGTTCTACTGTAAGTCAATTCTTTAGAGTGATGGAGACTTCGAGACGGTCTGATGTTATCAGATAATTGGATGATGTCACCCCTCTGCTGTCTCCAAAACAACCAATCATTATGTTGAAAACAGATTATAAATTGCAGTCAGTTCTCAGAATGTAATGAAAAATCAATTTTTGTAAAATTTTTATAATTGAATTATTCGTCTTGTGATTTTATGGAGAATCTCGAGTATAAATTCATCGAGATGGTGGTCATATGTCAGACAGCTTCACGACGTTGTGGAGAGTTCGATTGATTAGTCGAGGGAAAAAATTCTGGTCAGAGATAAATTTACATCAGAGTGGAGGAAACATGAAGGTTTATTGGCTGCTATTTTGCTGTGCTTTTGCATTCGCTGATGAATCTCAGTAATACCCAGATTTGTTGGTGGGATCTCCAGCTGGTGTATTCAAAGGTTCAATATTGAAAACACAATTTGGACAAGATATTTATTCATTCCGTGGTATTCGTTATGCTGTCGCACCGACTGGTCAAAATCGTTTCAAAGTAAATTCAATTTGATTAATAAAATTTTTCATCCATTCCACTCAGGAAGAAGTCGAACCTTTTCATCACTTCATTATCACTCATGACGAAAATTTCATTTCATTATCTTTAATAAAGGCAAATCATCCTGACAATTCGTTTCGTATCATTCCAGCAAGCATCACCAGTTGGACCACATGAAGGAATTTACGATGCTACCGAAGATGTCCTCAACCAGTCAGTGACCAACGGACTATCTCCGAGGATTGTCTTCGATTGAATGTCTACACCAATAAAGTAAATAGCGACAATCATTTCCAATTTCCATTTTTCTGTGGAGCTCTACTCATCGCACAGTTTAATTTGAATTTCAGCTGCCAACATATCCACCAAGCAATTCATCAAAGAATGAGTTGAACAGACCAGTCCTAGTTTTCCTTCATTATGGTGATTTTGTGTCATCATCTGGTTCATCATCTCATCTCGGTCCACAAAACTTGCTGGTCAAGGACATGATCCTCGTAACGCTCAATTACAGACTGGGTGCTTTGGGATTTTTGAGCACTGGTGACAAACATGCACCAGGAAATGCTGGACTGAAAGATCAAGTCTTGGCTCTACGTTGGATCCAACAAAATATCAGAGCTTTTGGTGGTAATCCGAACTTGGTAACATTGGCAGGTCATAATGCAGGTGGTTGGAGTGTTACATTGCACATGGTATCACCAATGAGCAAAGGTTTATTCCATCGTGCGTTTATCATGAGTGGTGCAATGATCGCACAAAGTTCTCTACCAACCAACCAAATGGATCTTGTCAAAAAGCAAGCGGAAGTCCTCGGTTGTCCCATTGCCACACTTGACAATATGTTCGAATGTTTCTACTCAGAATCACCTGAAGATTTTGGTAGTTCAATCACCCAACTCACAGTCAGTTCTTCTTTATTGATGTGAATTTATTCCAATCGTTCTTCATGGTAATTCTCTGTCGTTTTAGAACCTTTCAGTTTATTCTTTACCGATTTATACTCCAGTTATTGAACGAGTTAACATCGGAAATGATGACGAAGTTTATGAACCTTTCCTGACTGCTGAACCAGCTGAAATCATCAGCAAAGGACAAGCCAATTTCGTTCCATTTGGTACAGGTTTTGAAAAAATTAACTTCGATAAAATTCCCATACGTAAGTGGACATTTTCTAATTTATCGTTGAATTGATTTCTCATATTTCTTTCCCTACATCCACTGCTTTTTCTTTTCTATGAATTCCTATCGTCGGGACAACAAATAGAGAACAGCAACCCTCAACTGATCGATGAATTCAATCAGAAATAGGATGAACTCGCACCAAAACTATTCGGCTATGAGAACAGTCCACGTTCTTCTTCAATTAGTAGAGAATTGAAATCTTTCTACTTTGGAAATCAACAGATCAGTCGGAGCAATAATGCAAAGCTCGGTGAAGTGAGTTATCATTGGAAAAATTTTATTTTTCATTGTTTCTTCATTAATTTACTGACGGAAGAAACAAATTCCAATCTTCACATCACATCCTGCGTCCATTAATCGTTGACGTGATTGATAAAAATGTAAAACACCAAATTTCAGCTCTATGAAAACGCATTGACTGTCTTCCCTATTCATCGCTTCGAGAGATTAATGGCAACTTATTCTCCTGAACCAGTTCATAATTATTACGATGTCTACGATCAATGTGGAGCTATTGCGAAATGGTCAAATGGAACACATTTTGGTAAGATCAAATCCAATTTTCCATAACTCGCCAATAACCAGGACAAATGTCATGATAAATAACGAAATTGCTCACTGAATTGTCACTCCCACAGGTCCTTTGCACTACGATGAGTTGAATTTAGTCTTTGGTATCAGTGGCCAACCACAATTTTGTCAAAACGATTCAACAACTTCTGCTCACATCATGGGATTGATTTATAACTTCATGGAGACTGGACATCCAGTTACAGCGAACGCAAATGTTGAATATCCCGTCATATGGGAAGTTTCTACTTCCGAGCGTCCACGATACTTCGTCTATGGTTCACCGATGCGTTTGGCTCGTGGATCCATTCATCAAGAGAGAATGAACAAATGGGACGAATTATTCCCAATGAATACAGTTCAACACTCGCATAATTAAAATCCTCCTTTTTCCTCTCATAATCTTTGTTGATGAATCCAACGTGTCAACTGCTTTGAAAAGAAATGTAAAGTCACCAATTTGCTTAAAGTTATCTTCAATGGACATGGTAATTGTGAAAATAAAAATGGGGATGATGTGAAGTAGAGATCGGTTGTCTTTTCCCCTGAACCTGAACTACCACCAGAATTATTGGGGACTATCAATGGAATATTGTCCCTCTACTTGGAATTTCCCTTTGTTTCGAAACAAACTTAAAAATAGTTCCTTGATATGAATCATCAGTGGATTCTGTTGGTTTCTAATGACTTTCAAGTGGAAATGTAGACAACATTTTACGTCAAATTGGCTGAATTAAATTTTTATCATTCGATTCAATTTAATTATTTTGTTTACGTTTCTATTGTTACCGATATATTTCTCAAATCCTGATAATGAACAGAACAAGCTGGAAGACATGGAATTATAGGGGAACATTCTAGAAATGTCCATTACGAATGATGAGGAAAGTTCGTGGACGGAATTGGAAGAATTGTACAAGGCTGAGCTCGATTGTTCCCAACAGATTTGCATAAAATGTTTTTATCACTAGATTCAAGACTTGAATAACCAACCGAGATGGGTGGAGTTCCGTACTGTTCGTCATCTGCTTGCAATCACACCAAATAAATTTCGAACTTTATCAACCTGAATTAGTTGGTCCATGATTTCTACTCCTCATCATCTTGCCATATAAAATTATCAACAAAGCGTTAGCCTGTCGTGAAACTCACACGAAAACTTCCTCCACTTCATCAAGCAAAACTGTTTGCATGTCAAACAGAAAGCCTGGAATGAAAAATCATAAAATCTTAAGAGATCAGAGAATCAGTCCATTCAAGAGATTTAATAGTAGAAACTTCAGCCATTTCTTACCGAAATTATTTTTTCCAATAAAAACTCTCGTAGAAATGTCCGCACATGAGTCCTGTTGGAATTCCAATCCAGCGAGGTCAATGATGAAATAAGAAAAACAGAACAATTAAATACAATTAACGAATTAGGTGATAGGACTGAATGTTCAAATAAATGGTTCGATCATTTTTATCATAAGAACGTGCCTGCCGCCACTCTCTTTTCAACAATTAAGAAACATAGATGAGCTCATAATCATCACTGATGATACAGTTCTCAACGAATGGTTCGTTATCGATAATTTCTGATGAAATTCAGAAATTGAAATAGGCACCACAAGATTATGAAACTTAATTTCCGGTTGTTTAGATATAGAAAATCAATTCACAATTACTTTTGTTTTACCGTTATGACAATTCAATATAAATAGAGGAGTTTTTGTCAAAAACTCCACAGTCCAGTTCTGAAGTATTCGAAACATTGCACCCTTGCAGTGTTCTCCGCTCCATCACAAAATATTTTCTCATTGGTAAGAAATCTTTGGGTTGTCGTGCAACCATGAAGATTTTCGTGCTGCTACTCTGTTGCGGTGTGGCTTTGGCCACTACGCCATCAACCAGCGATTCACCAATTGCTCAATCAGTAAATGGACCAATCAAGGGTTCAATAATGAAAACGCGATTGGACAAAGACATTTATGCTTTCCGTGGTATTCGTTATGGAGAGGCACCTCTTGGTCAGAACCGTTTCAAGGTAAATTTTGTTCAAACAATTTGTCGTTGCAACTTGTTCAGTGGATTTGTCGAAGGAGAAATCTAATGGGATATTTACGTGTTGGGTCAATTAATTCTAGAGTGCACAACCTGCTCAACCACACACTGGAATCTTCGATGCTTCTGAAGAGGGTCCAGCATGTCCAACTATGGTTCATGATGATTATCCACGAGTCATGTCGGAAGATTGTCTTCGTTTGAACGTCTACACTAAAGAAGTAAATTGAAAAAAAAAACCTGAAAGATAAATGCGATTCAGTCAGTTCTCTGAACGCTTCTCTCATTGCTTCAATTCTGATTGTCCTTTCAGTTACCACAAAGCCAGAGCACTTCAACAACTACCGAAATTGCGCAACCAAAGAAAGACGTTGTGGTGTTCATTCACCCCTGTGTCTTCTCCATGTGGTCAGGAATTTCCTATGACTTTGGTCCAGAAAATTTACTCGACCGAGATATCGTTCTTGTTACAATAAATCATCGATTGGGATCCTTGGGATTCATGAGCACTGGTGACGAACGTGCACCAGGAAACGCTGGATTAAAGGATCAAGTCTTGGCTCTTAAATGGATCCAACAGAACATCAAATACTTCGGTGGTAATCCTGACTCAGTAACTCTGATGGGTTACAGTCACGGTGCATGGAGTATTCAATTGCACATGGTGTCACCAATGAGCCAAGGTTTATTCCATCGCGCTATTTCAATGAGCGGTGCTGCTACATCCCACAATCCACTTCCAAAAGAACAAACTCATCTTGCTCAGATTCAAGCTCAAGCCATTGGATGTCCCATTGATACACTCGACAACATGTTCCAATGTTTGTGGTCCAAACCAACTGAAGATTACACCAACTCCATTCATGAAGTTTATGTGAGTTTTATCTTCGATTTCATTCAATTCACTTGACTTAGCTACTTTCATGAAAATTTGTGCAGATGGCTGAGGAACCTTTCGGTCAAGGAACTTTCATCTGGCAACCAGTTGTTGAACCTGCAACTTATGGAAATAGCAGCAACGAACAACCTTTCCTTACTGCTCAAATTGTTGATCTTCTCATGGAGAAAAAAGCCAATTTCGTTCCTTTGATCGTCGGTGTTACAGAAGATGAATTCGGTGGCGATGTCATGCGTATGTTTCTTCATTTTTCAATTCATCAGTGCATGAAATTTCATTCAGTGACAAACTGATGATCATTTTCTTGCCGTGATATGTCCACAGCTATCGAAGAAGCAGCACGACATGGAAACTCTTCCTGGTACGATCAATTCAACATCAGATGGGCACAAATGTCTGCCAAAATTTTGAGCTACAATCCGGCTCCAGTCTCAGACAGAATCAGTGTAGATTTCAAAAAATTGTACACCGGTAATGATGATGTTTCAATGGGAAGATGGAAAGGACTTTCAGAAGTACGTCACTCCCTTTTGAATTTCTGTATCGGAAATAAATTCGTTTGAAACAACGAGATCATGAAAAACATTCACAAATTTCAGATGTTCGCTGACAGAATGATCTTCCCAACTCACCGATTTGAAAGAATCATGGCAACTTACTCTTCTTACCCAGTCTACAACTACATGTTCGCTTACTCCGGTTGTGAAACCTTCGCTAAATGGTCCAACGGACTTCATTTCGGTAAACAAATCACCTCGCAGTTATTCAATCAAACCACCAACACCTAACCAATCAAATGAACCAACATTTTCATCATTTTTTCAGGTGTTTCTCATCATGACGATCTCCTCATGTACTTCAAAGTTGGTGCTTTCCCACCAGTCTGCAGCAAAGACGTCCCAACACTCGAACGTCTCACAGGAATGGTCGAATGGTTCGCCAAAACTGGTCAACCAATTCCACCAAACAGTGAAACTTACTCTAAAGTCAACTGGGAACCATCAACAGCTACATCACCGAAATACATGAAGATCGATAGAGAATGGTCCATGAAGAATGGAATTATTTACTCCGAGAGAATGGCAACATGGGATCGATTATTCCCATTGACATCTTATGGTGACAGCACTCCAATCCCATATCATTCCGCATCAAGCCATCACTATCAACCAAGCCATCAACACCATCACCATCACTAAATCCAGACCCACGAACAAATCAGAAATGTCAGATGATTGTTTCTGCATTTAGTTTCGACCCATAACCTCTCCATGAATTGAAAATTCGACCTAACAGTTGATTATCTCGCTGTTGTTCACATGCTCACAAGTACATGATCATAAATTTCCTATTTCGATTGCAAACATCAAAATTAAACAATAAAATCTATTTCTTAAGTGAATTCAATCAATAAACAAACTACTCGAGCATAAACTTAATAATTTCTTTACATAAATACGAGATCCACAACTCGTAAAGCCTGTCCAAATTAGTCTTGCAGCATTCACAGGATTTGTTTATTCGTGATTGTAGCAATTTTGCAACCAATTGCATCGATGTGAAAGAAAGAAAACTGATAAATGAATGGAGTGATGTAAAAATGTCGAGAGATGGCGTAACATTCCAAGACAGCGATTGTCTTTTCAATTTATTTTGTGTTCATACTGCTGTTGGAGTCTTGGGGAACATCATAAAACTGAAGAACAAACAAATAAAGAGATGAAAGTGGTGGAATTATGGAAAAAAAGACAACTGACATGTTCAGTGATAATTCATGAGGACTCAATTTATTTTTAGATCGTTGATGTCATTATGAAGGTTGAGGGTATTATTTGATTGTTATGTTCTTGGAAAATCTTCTGGGAATCACAAGAGTATTTGTAGATATCGCTGACTTATCTGGTTTGTTTTCCAGTCACGATGACAATCGTGAACTGACTGCGCATTTGCACAGTGCGTGACAAAGTTTCTTCCTTTTGAATTTATATTTAACAATCGACGAATAATTTTTTCTCATCCCACAACCATCATGAAGACATTTTTATTGTTTTGTTGTGCCTTGACATTCGTTGTTGGTGAAGAGAGCAACGCAAATTTGATTGTGCAGACAGCAAACGGTGCAGTTGCAGGTTCGATATTGAAAACCCGATTGGGGAAGGACATTTATTCATTCCGTGGTGTTCGTTATGCTGAAGCACCAGTTGGTCGTCACCGTTTCAAAGTGAGTTCAAATTGAAATATTTGTCGTAAGGTTAAATTATTTCATCAACGTGCGTTGACAAAGAAGAACCAGGAAGACATCAAGCAGACTCAATTCTATTTCTGATAGTTCGTGTACTTTTTCTTGGTGAGTTACAGGCGCCTGTTCCAGTTAAGCCTCATTCAGGGATTTTTGATGCTACTCAAGATGGACCTTCATGTCCACAGTTGCTCAGTGATGATCGAATCGTCTCTGAAGATTGTCTTCGTTTAAATGTCTACACCAAAGACGTAAATATATCGATTTTACCAAAGTATCACGTTGAATCCATCAACAAGTGCGAATGAAGAACACGAGTTCAATTTATATTTCAGTTACCACAACCTTCAACTAATTCAACTCAATCGTCGGGAACAAAAAATGGATCGCTGAAAGACGTCGTGATTTTTATTCACCCTGGTGCATTTTTTATGTTCTCAGGAACAACATTCGACTTTGGTCCAGAGAATTTACTCGATAGAGATATCGTATTAGTTACAATTAATTACAGATTGGCATCATTGGGATTCCTGAGCACTGGTGATGAACGTGCACCAGGGAACGCTGGTTTGAAAGATCAAGTCCAGGCATTTCGCTGGGTTCAACAGAATATCAGAAACTTTGGTGGAAATCCTGATTCAGTGACTTTACTTGGCTACAGCGCTGGTTCTTGGAGTATTTCGTTACACATTGCATCACCAATGAGTAGAGGATTATTCCATCGTGCTATTGGCATGAGCGGTTCAGCAACGTTTCCAGAACCGTTACGAACTGATCAGAAAAACATTGCCAAAGTCCAAGCAGAAGTTCTTGATTGTCCCACCGATACCAACGAGAAGATGTTCGAATGTTTCTACACGAAATCAACTGAAGATTTCACGAATTCCATCTCCGAAGTCTTCGTAAGTTCAATTTTTTTTTTAATGGAGTTGCCAAGTCGCCTCGATGTTGTTTATTTTCTTGATATTTCAGAAAGCAACAGGATTCCCATCCGTCATTTGGTTACCAGTTGTTGAACAGGAATATTATGGAAATAACAAGAATAAAGAGCCTTTTCTCACCGATCAACTGTACGACCTGATCCGATTAAAAGCTGCGAATTTTGTTCCTTTCATCACCGGAGTTACTCGAGACGAATTTCGCGGAGCGATCATACGTAATAACACGATCACCAATCGCTCAAACAATTTACTTTAAAATTTTCTGTTTGTTATTTAGCTGCTCAAGAATTAGCAGAGAAGGGAAATAATTCGCTTTATGATGATTTGAATAATAATTGGGAAGAACGAGCACCAGGAGCACTCGTTTATCAGAGTAATACGTCAAGATCGCATTACATCAGTGAAGAATTTAGGAAATTCTATCTCAATGATGAAACGGTTGGCGTTGGACATTATCAAGGACTCGCAAATGTATGCAACTTATTGATCAATAAACAAAATCGCGGGATTGATAATCGTTTTGAATATCTTTTAGCTCTATGCTGACGCATTGAACATTCAGGTCCATCGATTTGGTAGATTGATGGCTAATTATTCGTCTGAAGTGGTTTACAATTATTTCTTCACCTATCCAGGCTGCCAAAGTTATTGGAAATGGTCAAATGGAACGAATTTCGGTAAATAATTTCATCCCCACTTCATCTGTTGATTCATCACCAAAACAAATTTTTATGGTTTTGAAGGTGTTGGTCATCATGATGAGTTGCTTTTATTATTCAAATTTGGGAAATATCCACCAGTCTGTGACAGAGATATCAAAACACTTGAACGTCTTACTGGAATTTTTGAAAGTTTTGCCAAAACTGGTCGGCCAATTCCAGTGGATAGTCGTGAATATTCCAACGTTAACTGGGAGCCTATGACGAAGGATCATCCGAAATATTTGAAAATTGATGAAGAACTATCGATGGAAAACGGGATCATTCATGAAACGAGAATGAAGAAGTGGGAGGAATTATTCCCACTGCCACCAGTTGGTGTTCTCCATGACACCAAAGTCATCGATGAACGATCCCAGTGCAAAAATTCATTTCCCTCCACCACAACACACTTTCCAATATTTTCTACATTTCTGTGTATTAATTTACAATTCTGATTGGATCTGTTTATGCTGTTTTGATAATGAGGAAGATAAACAATTTCGTCATACAGAAGAGTTGAAACAATGCGACGTATTGATACACGACGAAGAAACTTTGATTAGTCACAAGTGGAAATATGCAGCAGTTGTTTGTCTTTATTTTCATTTCAATGACCTCAAGACTTTGCAAGGCTAATGGTGCAAGATGCGAGCAAATCACGTTGGCAGCAATTAAAAATGACCGACGTAATGAATATTATCTGATAATTTTGTAATACAACACAGTGACCTTGAATAAAATAAGTGTGACTAAGTATTTCTTTGTATTGGATCGACGATATGACAAAAATAAATGAGTTCATAATCGTTTTAAAAATTATTTTTTGATTTGTTGGGTATTGATAAAGACTGGAAATTGAGTAGTCATCTTTCGTGTAAATGTTGTTGCTTTTCCTACTGCGTTCGGAGAAATTAGTGGGAATTGTCTTCGTAGTTTCTTTGTAAATGTCGTCTATAAAGGCAACAGGTTGACGAGTACATCGCAGTAAAATTGTTGACGTCAAAGTGATCACACGCGGACGACCAACAATAAATATCCAACAATTAACGAGGAATTATCTTTGCTTTCTCACAATTATGAAAATTTTTGTGTTGTTGTTTTGTTGCACTTTAGTATTCGTCGTTGATGGACAAAACAATGCAAATCCGGTTGTGCAAACGACAAATGGTGCAGTGAAAGGTTCGACATCAACAACACGATTGGGAAAAAATTTTTATTTATTCCGTGGTATTCGTTTTGGCGAAGCACCAATTGGTCGTAATCGTTTCAAGGTGAGTTTAGGGTGGAATACAGAGATTGAAAAAGTCATCCAGCAATGATTTTTTTATCGGTGGTAAATTTATTTCAGGCTCCAATTCCAGTGAAACTACATACAGGAGTTTTTGATGCTTCTCAGGATGGACCTTCATGTCCACAAGTTATCACGAACAATCGCGTGATATCTGAGGATTGTCTTCGATTGAATGTCTACACGAAAGTGGTAAATCCATCAAACCTACCAAAATATCACAAACTGATGATGAGCAATGTTGAATGATGAATTAATTCGTGTTACAGTTGCCACAATCTTCAGATAATCCTACCAAGTCATCCAATGCAAGAAGAAATGCACCACTGAAGGACGTTGTAGTCTTCCTACATCATGGAGGATTTTATGAGAACTCCGGGACAACATTTGACTTTGGTCCAAAGTATTTACTCGATAGAGACATCGTTTTAGTGACTGTGAATTATCGATTGGTATCGTTCGGGTGGATGAGCATTGGGGATGCAAGAGCACCAGGAAACGCTGGACTGAAAGATCAAATTCTAGCACTGCGCTGGGTTCAACAGAATATCAGAAACTTTGGTGGAAATCCTGATTCAGTGACATTGATGGGCTACAGCGCTGGTTCTTGGAGTATTTCATTGCACATGGTCGCACCAATAAGCAGCGGTTTGTTCCATCGTGCGATTATGATGAGCGGTTCAGCAATTAATTCTCAAGATTTACCAAAAGATCAAAGAAGCGTCGCTCTGATCCAAGCAGAAGCTCTCAATTGTTCAACTCGGACCGATGACGAAATGATGGAATGTTTCTATACCAAGTCAACTGACGATTTTGTCAGGTCTCTCACACAAGTTTTCGTGAGTAAAAATTTTATTGACATCGATCTATCGCAACTAAACATCCAGCCAGTTGGAGTTTGTTCTTCTGTTCTTATTCAAGGCATCAACTGACAACCCGATTTTGCTCTGGACTCCAGTCATTGAACAAGAATATTATAAAAACGTGAAGAATGAACAGCCTTTCTTGACTACACCACCAGTGGAATTATTTCAACGAAGAAAAGGAAATTTTGTTCCATTAGTGACCGGTTGCACGAAGGAAGAATTTCGAGCTTCTGCAGCTTGTGAGTGGACATTTTTGACTTTTGTATTGAAGACAATGACGGTGTTCATGATATTTGCAGACGAATAATATTTTTTTACTTTGATCAAATGTAGACATGGAAGAACAAGCTCTGAGAGGAGATAACTCAGGATTTGATAAACTCAATAACCAGTGGGATGAAGTTGTACCAATTTACGTTGGTTATGAAAGCAACACTTCGAGATCACATTACATCAGCAAAGAATTCAGAGAGTTTTATACTCATAATGAAACAATTGGTGTAGGACACTGGGCAGGAACTGACAAAGTACGAGATACATCAAAATTTAGTTTGTGCAATGTAAAAATTGGCGAAACTGTTGATGTTGATTGAGAATTGTCAATTTTAGCTGTGGACCGATTCAGTGGTGTTCCAAATTCATCGAATGGAAAGATTGATGACGACCTATACCTCTCAGCCAGTCTACAACTACATGTTCGCTTATTCTGGTTGTGAAAGTTTCGCGAAATGGGCAAATGGAACCAACATGGGTAAATATTTCAACGATTGACTTGACCAGTTTGTTGATTTGCTTATCATGAGGATGGGATGAGTGTCGGGTGCCGAACTGAAAATTAATTCGAGATTTATCATCGTTTTGTAGGTATTGGTCATCAAGATGAGTTGCTTTTGCTATTCAAAATGGGCGGATTTCCCGAAGTCTGCAACCGAGATATAAAAACACTCGAACGTCTGACGGGAATTGTAGAAAGTTTCGCCAAAACTGGTCGACCAATTCCAGCAGACAATCGCAACTACTCCAACGTTAATTGGGAAACTTCAACAAAGGATCATCCCAAGTATTTGAAGATTGACGAAGAATTGTCAATGGTGAATGGAATCATTTTTGGAGATAGAATGAGCAAATGGGATGAATTATTCCCTCTGCCACCAGCTACTGATCCAGGGCCATGTTCTCATGGACATGACAATCATCACCATCATGGTCATCATGGTCATCATCATCATCATCATCACCATTAACTCCTCGTCCCTGTAGATATTTTTGATAATTGTGTGAATTGAAGTAAATAAACACCTGAGTCTCCAAATGTTTTTCTTAATGTTGATCGACTGGTTGATAAGTCGGTTATAATTAGACATTAAAAATTCCAAGAGTTTATCGCTGTTGTCTTGTTAACAAACTCAATCGCTTTTTAATTTGACAATTAAACCGAACCATTTATCTATCTCCTGATAAAATTTCTATCGTCGACATTGGTCGTAGTCGAATTCATATCAAATCTCTTTCTCATTCCACATCGCCAAGTAAAATCCATCAGGTTTATTTCTCACCAACAATCACAAACACCGACACGTGATACATCTCTTTTGACATTAATACGAGTGAATGTAATCAAAGCTGAACCACAAATGATCTGATTCCAATGCAAGTCTGATCAGTAAATAATCTGTGGGATGTACAATCGATGGAAGAGAAATATCAATCGGGAAAATCGGATCATCTGCTCTATTCCATCTTCTATCATCGATGATATTTATAAATAAATTTATTCACATTTATTGCATTATGTGATAATGATGTGGAATCATTTCCTCGTGTTGAATGAAAAGCACCCTCGATGTATGTAGCGTATATTTTTCTTTTCTGATTGGAATGACCTCAACAGTTTACAAGGCTAAAGATGAGGCATCTCGAATAAAAACACAATTAAAATCACAGAGCACATTTGATGTTATTTTAGAATTTTCTAATGTCACTTGGTGACCTTCAACCAAGTAAATACGACTTATTTCGTCTTTTCACAAAATTGATGATATCAAAGAGAACAAAAATGGATTTTTAATTGCTGTGATTAGACTGATGATTAAACTATTTGTTCGATTTGTTATTCTCCGATGAGGATTAAGAACTGTCCAGTCATTATTGAAACAAAAGAAATTTCTCTGTCCTCATTTTCCTCATGAGATTTCTTGGGAATTGATTTTTTTCCTGGTCAGTGGTGAAGTATAAATGAAACGGATTGACCGAGCAACTGGACAGTTGTGTTGTCGTCGTTGGAGAGACAACACGAAGAAACCTACAACGTTCCATCACCAACAGCAATCACTTGACAGTCAACAAAAAATCTTTGTGTTGGATTCATCATGAAGATTTTTGTGTTGTTGTTTTGCTGCACTTTAGCATTTGTCGTTGATGGACAAAACAATGCGAATCCAGTTGTGCGGACGACGAATGGTGCAGTGAAAGGTTCGACATCAACAACACGATTGGGGAAAAATTTTTATTTATTCCGTGGCATTCGCTATGCAGAAGCACCACTTGGTCGTAATCGATTCAAAGTGAGTTCAATTCGATTGAATATTTCTAGTGATTTCTACTGATCCACTTCATTAACATGATTTATCAATTGATTCCAGCCTCCAGTTCCAGTGAAAGTACACACAGGAGTTTTCGATGCTACTCAAGATGGACCTTCATGTCCACAAATTATCAAGAGGAATCGTGTGATATCTGAGGATTGTCTTCGTTTGAATGTCTACACCAAAGTGGTAAGTTCATCAATCCTACCAAAATATGACAAACTGCTGATGGACAATGATGAACGATGAATTAATTCGTGTTACAGTTACCACAATCTTCAGGCAATCCTACCAAGTCATCAAATGCAAGAAGAAATGCACCACTGAAGGACGTTGTAATTTTCATTCATCACGGTGGATTTTACGAATCGTCTGGAACAAACTTCGACTTCGATCCAAAGTATTTACTGGATCGAGACATTGTCCTTGTAACAATCAACTACAGACTGGCGACATTAGGCTGGATGAACATTGGTGAAGAACGTGCGTCAGGAAATGCTGGAATGAAAGATCAAATCGTCGCATTCCGTTGGGTTCAACAAAATATCAGAAACTTTGGTGGAAATCCTGATTCAGTGACATTGATGGGTTACAGTGCTGGTTCTTGGAGTATTTCATTGCACATGGTCGCACCAATAAGCAGAGGATTGTTCCATCGTGCGATCATGATGAGTGGTTCGGCCATTTATCCAGTTCCATTGCCACACGAACAAACAGCTGTTGCCAAAATCCAAGCGGAAGTTCTTGGTTGTCCAACTGACACCAATGATAAAATGTTGGAGTGTTTGTACACTAAATCAACTCAAGAATATGCCGATTCACTTCCAGAAGTCTTTGTAAGTTCAAAGTCCTGATAAAACATTTCTGAATTTTTATCTTGAAGCAAATTCTCATTTGTTGTCTTTCATTATTGAAGGCACGAACTGGCAACACAGTTCTCTTATGGGCTCCCTCTATCGAACAAGAATATTACGGAAACAAAAAGAACGAACAACCATTCCTTACTACTTCACCAGAGGATCTCATTCGTTCAAGAACCGGAAATTTTGTTCCTTTGATGATAGGTGTCACTACAGGAGAATTTGCAGGCAGTGCTATCGGTAACTCTTCATTTTACTTTTCAATAATAAAGAGAGAATGCAGTTGGGAAACTGATGATTAATGTCTTCTATTTCTTATTGATCAACAGCAACGGAAGAATTGGCACAGAAAGGCAACAACTCAGGATATGATCAAATCAATAATAACTGGGATGAATTAATACCGAAATATGTTGGTTACGAAAGTAATACAGCGAGATCACATTACATCAGTAGAGAATTCAAGAAATTTTATCTCAATGATGAACCAGCTGGTCTTGGACATTATCAAGGACTCGCAGACGTATGAAGTTCTTTAGTTCATTACATTTCTCACATGTTCAACTCATTCAGAAACTTTTAGTCATCAAGGAAAATTGTTTGTTGCAGTTATGGGCGGATTCGTTGCATTATCAAGTTCATCATTATGAACGATTGATAGCGAACTACTCTTGTCAACCGGTCTATCACTATCTTTTCGGTTATCCAGGTTGTGAAAGTTGGTCAAAGTGGTCAAATGGAACAATTTTCGGTAAATAATTTAATTTTCATTTGGCAATTTCTTGATTCATCCATCACATGGATGAAATCTGTTGGCTAACATGAAGAAGAAAATTTATTGATTTTGATTTTGTGTTGTGCTGCAGGCGTTGGCCATCAAGACGAGTTACTTTTATTATTCAAAGTGGGTGGATTCCCCGAAGTCTGTAACAAAGACATAAAAACACTCGAACGTCTTACTGGAATGGTTGAAAGTTTTGCCAAAACTGGTCGACCAATTCCTGCAGATAATCGTGACTACTCCAACGTTAATTGGGAACCTTCAACAAAGGATCATCCAAAGTATTTGATGATTGATAAGGAATTGTCAATGGTGAATGGAATCATTTTCGAGAGAAGAATGAATAAGTGGGACGAATTATTCCCAATGCCACCAGGTCCCAATCCAGGGCCATGTCCTCAATATGGAGATGAAATCCATCAACATCATCATCACGATCATCATCACAACCATCACAACAATCACCACCGCCATCACCATTAAATCCAAGTCTACAGCTTGATATGCTCCACCATATTCTTGCTGATACTTCAAATTTTGTCTCTATCCTCCCTCCAAAATCCCAAGAGAACTTGATAAAAATGTGAATAAAAATACCTTACAAACCAAACTGGCTGATTTAACCTAAAACGATCGTCATCTTCCTCTTTCAATGCTCATCAGACAATTGAAAAAAATTTTGGTTCCATTCTGTTTCGAATGTTGACCACAATTAAACAAAAGATGTAAAAATTTTCTATGAAACGATATTGGCAAGAAGTCCAAGTTGATTTCAGGTGACATCACCAACGCTCTGTAATTTTTGGTCTAATGAGTGAAAATGCGACAACACCAACGATAAGGAATCAGAGAGTAAAACATCGCTAATTTTCTAGTTCTTCCATTTTTCAATGCAATTATGATATGTTGATACAATTAAAATGTTTATAGATATGATTGTCAGTCCCTGAAAAGCAAATTGGTGCTGTTTGTTTAATTTAAGTGGTAACATGATGATATTGACTCAATTAACATGGAAATAAATGATTAATCATGACATTATCCCATTTAAAAATTAAGTTACCATTAACTATAAATAGTTATTTATCAATATGACATAACAAATGATAAAACACTTGGTAGCTTGAAAATTTGTGATAACAATTCGAATTTATTGGTGTTACGTGATGAAGAGTTGAATATAAAACTGCTTGACAACATCGTTTATGTCCCATTGAAATTCAACAACCTGATTGACACGAAGTGTATCAAACATTTCACGATTGGCAATGAATATCCAACACATGAGAAGTCTACTCATTAAAATGATTATGAAGATCTTGGTGTTCTACTGTGTTCTGGTATTTACTGTTGATGCACAGGATGACATGAATTTATTAGTGAATGCACCAATTGGATCATTCCAAGGCTCGATATTGAAAACACGATTGGGGAAAGACATTTACTCTTTTCGTGGTATTCGATACGCTGATGCACCAACTGGTCGTAATCGTTTCAAAGTAATAAAATGGTTTATCAAGTTCAGTTTTCATGGCGAGAATATTCGTGTCATATTCCATTGAATTTTAGCATTCGACTCCAACTCAACCACACACTGGAGTTTTTGATGCAACCGAAAATGGACCTTCATGTCCTCAACTTGCAGACGATGATCGAGTCATATCTGAAGACTGTCTTCGTTTGAATATCTACACAACCAAAGTAATTTCACAGAGGAATGTCATAAATGGAACGATATCAAAACGAATTGAATGTCTAACTGGTGAAAAACAATTTCTTTGTTCAAGTTACCAGAAGATCCATCGAATGACAATGGAAATCCAAACCGTGACGTTGTCGTATTCCTACAAACCGGTGCACTGTACATGTTCTCTGGAACTTATGACTTTGGTCCAGAGAATATGCTGGACAGTGACATTCTCCTGGTGACGATAAATTATCGATTGGGTTCATTAGGATTCATGAGCACAGGGAATGAACGTGCGCCAGGAAATGGCGGATTTAAAGACCAGGTGTTGGCTCTTCGTTGGATTCGAGACAACATCAAGGCATTTGGAGGTAATCCTGGGTCAGTAACTCTACTAGGCTACAGCGCTGGTAGTTGGAGTGTTGGATTGCACATGTTGTCACCAATGAGCAGAGGATTATTCCATCGTGCAATTGGTATGAGTGGTGCTGCAACTGCACAAGAACCCGTACCAACTGATTTGAAACATCTCGCAATAAAGCAAGCGGAACTTCTTGATTGTCCTACTGACACTGAAGATCGAATGTTCGATTGTTTGTACACAAAATCACCTGAAGAGTTTGCTAATTCTCTTCCAGGATTTGCTGTGAGTCAATTTTTCATCCATTCGCATATTTCCATCATTAAATGAACGAAATTTATTGTGATGTGACGATTGATATGAAGAGAAATTGAACTGAAAATTGAAAAAGACCTGCCAGGAATTTCAATGAGATGACTCAATTGTTACAGGAATTTTATGATAAACCCGTTTTGATCTGGTCTGCAGTGATTGAACCACCAGGTTGTGTTGATGATATCAAAGGACCTTTTTTGACTGGAGAACCTGCTGATTTAATTCGTCAAGGGAAAGCCTATTCTGTTCCTTTGATAACTGGTATCGCAAGGGATGAGTTGGGAGCCTACGTGATAGGTAAAAATCCAAACTTTTACATCAATTTATGATGAACAATTCATTAAATTGTCGTTTCATCACCTACAGATATGGCTGAAGCTTCAGCGAATGGTGATAATTCACAATATGATGCCTACAATAGCGATTGGGAGATATATGCGCCAATAACTTTTGACTATGAACGTAATACAACAAAATCTTTTCAAGCTAGCAGAGAATTGAAGTCATTTTATCTGAATGATGAACCACTGAGCAACGACAACGTTCGTGAATTCGAAAAGGTTTTTCAGCGATTTATCATGTTTGAAGTTGAAGAAGAAGTGGAATTAAGGGAAGTGATGATCGTTGAATTGATTGTGAATGATTTCAGGCTTACTCGGATTCGATAACAATTTTCCGTAGTCACCGATTTGAAAAATTGATGGCAGCTCATTCTACTGCACCGGTTTATAAATATTTTTATGATTACCCAGGTTGTGAAACATTTGCGGAATGGTCAGATGGACGCCATTACGGTAAAGAATTATTTCGTTCATGTAAAGAAATATTTTCTAGTCTTGTTAGGAAACATCGTGATGACAACAAAGATTTTTGCAGGTGTTGTTCATCAAGATGAGTTGCTCATTCTATTCAGAATGACTGGATACCCTGCACTCTGTGACGATGACGTACCAACATTGGATCGTATGAATGCGATAATATCAAACTTTGCAAGAACTGGGAAGCCAATTCCACCAAACAATCCAGACCTTTCCAATGTTGATTGGCAACCAGACACAGTGGATAACCCGTCGTATATGATAATTGCTGATGAATTCTCTGTCGAGAATGGAATCGTTTTTGAAGACAGAATGAATAAATGGGACGAATTATTTCCCTTGCCACCAGTTCCAAAGGCAAACAGTGAAATGACTTGTCCGTGAATTCTCGTTCAAGAACAACCTCGGGAACTTATTTTACTTCAATTTCTCCATTAAATTGTCTTGTTTACTTATTATTTTATATTCATTGGAAACTAAAATAACAATTGAAGGTTTAAAATAGCAAAGCAGAATTATCAAACAGTGAAGTTCCAGGTCTGTATGAGTTATCAACACAACACATCAATCGCGTTTTAATTGATCGTTCTACATTTTTCATTATCTACCATTCCTGGATATCATTTCTAAATAATTTCATGTAATGTGTATTAACAATTTCTACTTATGAAATTACACGAAGTGCATAATGATGGAGATAACGAATGAAAAGGAAAAACGTAATTGAGAAACCAGGCGTACATCGATAACTCTTTGTAACTAAGAAATAAATATTCATATTGAACAACAATTGCAAAAAGAGTTGTCAACATTCACTTGAGAACAATTCCAGTTTCTGCTTATCAAAGTTTTGTTAACGTTAAATCTGAACGAGGCCAGTGATGAGAATAAAATGAAAACTGGAGACAACTGTTCATCATCAGAACTTACGATGATAACTTGGTTCTATCATAATCCCAACCTTTGATCTTGATCTTTGAAGTCGATTATAATTGAATAAAAAAAAACCAGAAGTCTGCATTGGTAATAGAAGACACCAACATGAGGAACTTGATTGATGTTACAACATCATGACTGCGATTTAACAAAAATCTTTTCATCTGTTGTTGATTAATTGACGTACTGAACCGAAATGTCAGAGTCAGTTGTGAATATTTTTGCTTCAATGTGAATAGAGAAAATGGATTATCTCGTTATCGGACAGCAGTTCAACAGATATAAATGAATAAACCGAGACCGATGACACATTTCATGATAAAACTAATGTTAACCAATGTCATCGTTGCTTCACTCGAATTCTTCGTGCAGAAGAATGAAAAATCGTCTATTCGTTATTGTGATAAGAATTCTAATTTTATTTGTACAAGTTCTGTGAAATTAATTACTGTTGCATTCTGGTTTTCCTCGTTGTTATTCAATATAAACACGAAGAGTTTATGAGTGGGTTTCACAGTTTTATCATCAGCGTTGCTGTGATTGTACAAAGTATTGACAGCGTTTCAAATCCAACGAGGAATATTCGATGATAAATGAAAAGTCTTCTCTGTGTTGTCACAATCATGAAGATTTTCGTGTTGTTGTTTTGTTGCACGTTGATAGTCACTGCTGATGAACAAAACAATGAAAATCCAGTTGTAACAACTGCAAACGGTGCAGTGAGAGGTTCGATATTGAAAACTCGATTGGGGAAAAATATTTATTCATTCCGTGGTATTCGCTATGCTGTGGCGCCAACTGGTCGGAATCGTTTCAAAGTGAGTTGGATTTCAAAATAAATTTGTAACGTCAAGTCATTTCATTGATGGGCGTTGATAAAAGAGATTTCGAGGGTTATTAACCTCGTTATTGTTGTTGATAGAAATTGATCTGTAATTCATGAATAAATTCGCAATTTGTTTTAGCACTCAACACCAGTTCAACCTCACACGGGAATTTTTGATGCTACTCAAGAAGGACCGTCCTGTCCGCAATATGTCAACGACAGTCGAGTCATAGCGGAAGACTGTCTGCGTTTGAACATCTACACAAACAAAGTACCGAACTTTTACCCTGACTTTAAAAATTGTTGCGTCAATAGCAACTCGATGAATCTGCTGGATCTGACAAATTTCAGAAAATTCAGATGTTCAATTAATCAACAGAAACTTCCCATCGTTTGCTATTCAACTTGATTACGAGTTAATCAACACTTTCATGAAGTAATTTAAAATCTTCCCTTACAGTTGCCCAACCCCACGTCAATGGTGGAAAACAATGGACAATTCCGTGATGTTATCGTGTTCCTACATCCCGGTGCATTTTATTCGTTCTCAGGAACTTACGACTTTGGTCCAGAAAATTTCCTCGACAGTGATATTGTCCTGGTGACAATGAACTATCGATTGGGATCACTTGGATTTATGAGCACTGGTGATGAACGTGCACCAGGAAATGGTGGACTGAAAGACCAGGTGTTAGCTCTTCGTTGGATCAAAGAAAACATTGGACATTTTGGTGGCAACACAAGTTCTATAACTTTGATGGGCTGCAGCGCTGGTAGTTGGAGTGTTGCATTGCACATGTTGTCACCAATGAGCACTGGTTTGTTCCATCGTGGGATAATGATAAGTGGCGCACCAACTGCACAAAAATTATTCCCACGTGATCAGAAAAATCTTGCGATCAGGCAAGCTGAACTTCTTGGTTGTCCTACAGACAATGAAGATCGGATGTTTGATTGTTTGTACACAAAACCAGCTGAAGAGTTTGGTAATTCACTTCCTGGATTCGCTGTGAGTTCTTTCTCGAATTATTTAATGAAGTATTGAAAATAAAAATGAACACTTGGTTTACTTTCATGTCATCAATTGATACAAAGTAGGAACGACTTTGTTAATTCGTCGTTGAATTTTATTCAGGAATTTTATGGTGACCCGGTTCTTGTCTGGTCACCAGTCATTGAACCACCGAGTTGTGATGGCGAAGGTGAAACTTTTTTAACAGCTCAACCAGTCGATCTCATTCGTGAGCAGAAAGGCTATTTCGTTCCTACAATCATTGGTGTCAACCGGGATGAATTCGCTTCAGTTATTACTAGTTAATAAACATTTCAACGATAAATCTAAAAATGATGAAACAATTCTAGTGATGAAGTAGCTGTGATGGATTAATAAACTTGTGATGTTTTGTTATTAACAGTTGCTATTCAACAATCAGCGATGGGAAACAATTCAATTTTTGATGACTTCAACAGCAGATGGTACGAAGTTGCGCCAATCAGCTTTGCTTATGAACGAGGTACAACAAGATCTCATGAAATCAGCGCAGATTTGAAATCTTTTTATTTGAATAACCAACCACTTGGACTAGACAACATCGAAGGACTAGGAGAAGTACAAAATTGTTCTCTCCGTTTTTAATTCATCCAACAAGAGAAAAAACCAAATTTTTCAATCCTCGCAAATTCATTTTAGCTCTATGCTGATTCTTTGATCATCTTCCAAACTCATCGCCAAGAAAGGCTGTTGACGACTTATTCCCCTGCGCCGGTTTATAATTATTTCTATGACTTTGAAGGCTGTGCAACTTTTGGAGAATGGGCGAATGGAACACACTTTGGTGAACATTTGAATCATCTAAAATGATGAAATGACATTTTTCTTTATTAATTGTCATTCTGCTATTCCTACAGGCGTTGTCCATCAAGACGAGTTGCTCATTTTATTCAGAGTGACTGGATTCCCACCACTCTGTGACGCAGATGTGAAGACATTGGATCGTTTGACTGGAATTATAACACACTTTGCAAGAACTGGAACGCCAATTCCACCAGACAATCCAGATCTTTCTCATGTTGATTGGCAACCAAACACAGTTGATCATCCCAAGCATTTGAAATTCGCTGATGAATTGTCGATTGAAGATGGAATTATTTATGCAGATAGAATGAACGAATGGGAGAAATTATTTCCTCTTCCGTCAATTGCATCCTCAAACGGTGGAAGAAATTGTCATGACGATCATTAAATGCATCACGAAACAACCATTGGAAATTTTGTCTTGAGACGATTCTGTATATGAAAGAATTTCAAGAATGGAATATGGAGAACATCATGAAGAGAGGGAATCACTTGAAAATAAAGTGAAAATTAGAGAAACCTGAGTGAATGATAAGAAGAACGAAGAAAGTACCGGGCGACCCAATTTCTTTTTTTGTTTAAATCGATTTTTAATTCAATTTTGTCGGCATGTCCTCATGGTCAAAGATAAGAAGAACGAAAACAAAATGATTAGAAGTCATTAAAACCATCGAACGATATCAAATAAATTGATTTTAAATCTTGTAGCGCATTTTTACCCACAGTAGGATAACTTTTCCCTTTCCAGAAATATTGATAAATCAAACAAATGTTTTCTTGAGAGTTTTCAATTATGAAATTCTTGATTATACCAATTGTTCATTATTTTCAATCTGACACTTATCAAAAATTGACGAGTCATTTGAGGATAAAATTATTCGAAGGCTTTCCAATTTATTATAAAAATAGCAGGAAGGCTTTGTTAATGTCGTGTATAAATACGACGAGTTGACTCATCCACTTGGCAGTCACATTATTGACGTGAATGTGACTACGCAGTGATCTCCAACATTTCGTACTCAACAATTATCTTCGAATAATCAACACATCATCTTGATGTTTTAACAATCATGAAGATTCTCGTGTTGGTGTTTTGTTGTGCCTTGGCGTTTGTTGTTGATGGAGAAAAGAATGCAAATCCAATTGTAACAACTGCAAACGGTGCAGTGAGAGGTTCGATATTGAAAACTCGATTGGGGAAAAATATTTATTCATTCCGTGGTGTTCGTTATGGTGTTGCGCCAACTGGTCGGAATCGTTTCAAAGTGAGTTCAATTCACACAGACATTCGTTCAATTGACTTTGAGCTCGCTACATTTATTGTGCATGATGAATCAGGAGAAGAGACACTTCAAAGTAGCAGATGAAATTAATTTCTGATCTTTCCTGTATCCCGATTTATTCCAGCAAGCAACTCCAGCTCAACCCCACACAGGATTCTTCGATGCTACACAGGAAGGACCATCGTGTCCACAGTTGGCTAACGATGGTCGACAAATAGCTGAAGATTGTTTACGTCTGAATGTCTACACCACAGCGGTAAAACTATCCGACAGTTTTCTAACTCTCTTCTGATCAAAAGTCCTAATTCAGATTTGTTAAATTCAGTTCGTTTCGTTGAAGAAGACCAGGAATGTGACGTTGACAAATTATTGATGAACGTTTGATACTTTTTCACAGCTACCACAATCAACATCACCAAATAAAAAAAGTAGTCAGCCAAGTCGTGATGTTATTGTCTTCCTACACCCTGGTGCATTCTACTCATTCTCAGGAACTTACAATTTCGGTCCTGATAACATGCTCGATAAAGACATTGTCTTGGTGACATTGAACTATCGATTGGGATCACTTGGATGGTTGAGCACTGGTGATGAACGTGCACCAGGAAATGCTGGACTCAAAGATCAAGTTTTAGCTCTACGTTGGATCAGGGACAATATCAGAAACTTTGGTGGTAATCCTGATTCAGTTACTTTGTTGGGATACAGCGCTGGTAGTTGGAGCGTTGCATTGCACATGTTGTCACCAATGAGCAGAGGATTATTCCATCGTGGAATTGCCATGAGTGGTGCACCAACTGCACAAAATCCTTTACCATTTGATCAGAAACATCTTGCGAAAAAACAAGCTGAACTTCTTGGTTGTCCTACTAATAATGAAGATCGAATGTTTGATTGTTTGTATACGAAACCAGTTGAAGATTATGCCAATTCACTCACAGGATTCGCTGTAAGTTTTCCCATTTTTCCATTTATTATCGTTTTATTGACTTGGTCTTCATTCCAGGAATTTTATGGAGATCCAGTTCTCATTTGGTCACCAGTTGTTGAAAGACCAAGTTGCAACAGTGCTGAGGAGGCATTTTTAACTGGTCAACCAATTGATTTGATTCGCCAGAGGAAAGGAAACTTCGTTCCATTGATCACTGGTGTCAATAAAGACGAATTCGCTGGTGTTTCAATAAGTAAATTCACAGCTCCATTTATTTCCTTTCTAGATGAAGTGTCCAACGTTATTTTGATAACTCGTTAACTATCTCCACATTCACCTGTTGCTTTTAGTTGCTGTAGAACGATCACAACAAGGAAATAATTCAATTTACACCGATGTGAATAGTAGATGGGAAGAAATCGCACCGATCAGTTTTCTTTACGAACGTGAAACACCAAGATCTCGTAAAATCAGCAGAGAATTGAAATCATTTTATCTGAATGGTCAACCACTTGGTCCAAATAATATCGAAGGATTTGGTCAGGTACGAATTGCTGAATGACATTTTCATCAACGCAAAAAATGAAGTTGGAGATGATTTCAATTGATAAGAAAATCTTTTTAATTTCTAGCTTTATGCTGATGCTCTGATTATTTTCCAAACATATCGATTCGAGAGGTTAATGACAACTTACTCCACTCAACCAGTTTATAATTATTTCTACGACTTTGATGGTTGCCAATCATTCTCGAAGTGGTCTGATGGAAGACATTTTGGTAGGACAATAATTTTTATTGATATCTCCAGTGATAGAAAGAAAAATTTCATTCGATACTGAGATTAATGTCGTTGATGGGATCATTTTCTTCCCACAGGTGTTGGACATCACGATGAGCTGCTCATTCTCTTCAGATTTTCTGGACTTCCTGCACTCTGTAACAGAGATGTACCAACGTTGAATCGTCTTCTTGGAATAATAACAACATTCGCACGAACTGGAACGCCAATTCCAGTTCACAGTGCAGAATACGACAGAGTTGATTGGCTACCTAATTCAGCGGACCACCCGAGATATTTGAGAATTGCTGATAGGTTGTCTATTGAGGACGGAGTTATTTATCCAACGAGAATGAGGAAATGGGAAGAATTGTTCCCTCTGCCACCAATTGCCAATTCAAACAGTGACACAACATGTCAATATGGGAATGCTGGACGTTCTCGACCAAAGAATCAACGACGGCATTAATTTGTGATAAGAATAGAGAACATGTGATAATGTTTGACGTTTTTGTAATGTTTTCTTGTTATTGGTTTGCTTCATTGTTCTTTATTGAAGCTTCAACGAAATAGAAATTGAATAAAATGTTGGGTATTGATGAATGCAAACGTGGAATTGAATGATTTGGATGGATACTTCACTTCTAATATCCATCATTTGGTCTGCCTACAAATCAAAATGAAACTTTCAGCAGTTGAATCATGTTCGGTATCGTCATAGCCTTGAAATGTAGATAATAAAGATATGCAATTTGATTTTATTTCCTATTTTTACACCCAACCTACTCTCTTATCATCGCATAAAACTTTTTATTGTCGTGATAGAATTTGGAAGAGATCTAGAAACTCTACAGAATTTACTGAAATTTGCTGAACATTTATTCAACCAGGTGGAAGAAGATGGTTCGCTGTATTAAAAGACGATTTCTCAAGCACAAGATGATCGCGATTTTCGGACTGTTGTTCAGTTGTTCTCTAATCATCGCAACAAATTCGCAGAAAGATTCGGGACTGTTAGTGGATGCTCCAAGTGGAATATTCCAAGGCTCGAAATTGATTTCGTTCATGGGCAAAGACATTTATTCATTCCGAGGTATTCGTTATGCTGCTGCACCAACTGGTCGAAATCGTTTCAAGGTGAATAAAACGAAATTAAAAATTATAAAAACTGAATAAAAACATTTAGAGAGACATCCATTCGATTGTTCGTAGCAAGCTAAACCAACTGAGGGACATGCTGGAATTGTTGATGCGACTAAAGAAGGACCGTCGTGTCCACAACCCATCATTGATGATCGTGTTATTTCTGAAGATTGTCTGTTCCTCAATGTCTACACCAACAGAGTAAGCTGATACCAATCATCATGAAAACAATGGAGAGACAAAGAACCTAAAATTGGATTTACATTTTAATATCCATTGCAGTTACCAACAATTTCTAATTCCACCTCGAAAGACTCAACAAACTCCGAAGAACAAAACCGAAATCAAAAATTGTATCAAGATGTGATCGTTTTCCTCCATCCTGGAGCCTTCACCACATCTTCTGGATCAACATTTGACTTCGGCCCACAAATTCTACTTGACCGGAATATTATTTTAGTGACGATCAATTACAGATTAGGGGCGTTGGGTTTTCTGAGCACTGGTGATTCACGTGCACCAGGAAACGCTGGATTGAAAGACCAAGTCTTGGCTCTTCGTTGGATTCAACGGAATATCCGAGCCTTTGGTGGTAATCTTGATTGTGTGACATTGATGGGTTATGGTGCTGGTTCATGGAGTGTTTCATTGCACATGGTGTCACCAATGAGCAGAGGTTTATTCCATCGTGCAATTGCTATGAGCACTCTAGGTACGAATCAACAGCATTTACCATACAAACAAGATGATCTTGCTAAGAGACAGGCTGAAATTCTTGGATGCCCCACTGACACACTTGACAATATGTTCGACTGTTTGTACACCAAACCAGCAGAAGAGTTTGGAGATTCCCTGCCTGGATTTGCTGTAAGTTGATCCCAATTCTTCAATTTCGACGATTTACTTTTCCTCATTCGTCACTCCTGTTACGAATTATTGAATTGTTGCAGGAATTTTTCGAAGATCCAAAATTAATTTGGTCTCCAGTTGTTGAACAAGCAGAAGATGATGAAGAAACTTTCCTGAACGACCAGCCATTCGACAGTATTCGTAAAAATAAAGCGAACTTTGTTCCTCTGATCACTGGTGTCAACAGAGACGAATTGATTGGTGTTGTCATTGGTGAATTGAGAATTACTAGAACACAATTAAATGAAATTTGAACGTCAATGGATTGGTGATGATGAATAATTTGTCCTTTGGTTGTCTACAGAAGCTGAAGAACAAGCCCAGAAGGGGAATATGTTGATGTATGAGAAGATAAATAGAAATTGGGACACTTATTTGTCAATCAGTTTAGGATATGATCGAGAGCCTGGAAGAGCTGCGAGAATAGCTGGTGAATGGTGGATGTATTACCTGAGGAATCAGCCATTGAGTTTAGGAAAATTTCAAGGACTCGCTCAAGTACGTATGAGGAATTGTTTGGATGAAGAGTCTCGAGTAAGATCAATGTAAGCACCAATTGAGAAGTGAAAATGATGGATGAGTGGAGATGAGTTGATGGAACATCTGGGGAATCATTCGAGACAGGAATTGCAAAAGTTTTTTCTATGACATTTCCAATAAAATTCTGAATTTCAGGTTTATGCTGATGGATTGGTGAACTTCCCTGTGCATCGTTTTCAAAAGTTGATGGCTGAATATTCTCCAGAACTTGTTTTCAACTACTTTTACGTCTACCCAGGTTGTAAAAGTTTCTCCAAGTGGTCCAATGGAACTAATTACGGTAAAAAAATTGCTCTCATTCCATTCTGATATCACAACGACTTCACCAAATGATTTTCCTATTGTTCCCTCAAGGAATTGTCCATAAAGACGAGCTGCTTTTATTATTCAAAGTTCGTGGATTTTTGCCACCGTGTTATCAAGATTGGAAGACTTCAGAACGTCTTGGCATGATGATTGAACATTTTGCTAGAACTGGTGACCCGAGTTACTGCAATGTTGAGTGGGAACCTTCGACAAAGAATGCTCCAAAGTATTTGAAAATTCATGAAGAATTGTCGATGGAGCGTGGAATTGTCTATGAAAGGAGAATGAACGATTGGGAGGATCAATTTCCATTGGATCCAATCGCAATTTAATTTTCAATTATTCTGTTTTCATTGTTGCACGAGAACATTTCATGTGATGAAAATTGTTTAAATAAATTAATCAATCGATGAATTTAATTGAACGAGAAATTTTTTCGTGGGAAAAAATGGCTGAACTGGAGAATAACAATCGCGTCATTATTTCTAATAAAAATAAACCGGTGATTCCATTCCACAATTTCAAGTAATAGAACAGAAAATCGTTCAACTAAATTCACACTTGAATTGCATCACATGATCATACAATGTACCTGATGACTCATATGACCAGTGTACAGAGTTTTTTTTTTCCTCTACCAATTACTCCTTCTCTTCATACACAAAAAATAAAATAAAACAGCAAAGGAAAACTACAGACGCTCATGAATTAACATCCAACTATCGAACAGTGTAATGATAAAATAAATTTCTAAACTGTCCTAACCAAAAGTTCTATCATCATCGTATTGTTGCCCTTTCGTCGTATTTCAAATTTTCTTTGTGACATCTTCGCTCTCATCTATAAAAGCGAACGCATTGCCGCGCCCAATCCGCAGTCAAACACGCGACGTTGCAGTGCGTAGACCAAAGAAACAAAACAGAATCAGCGATAGATCAAACATTTGAATGTTAAATAATAATTGATCGGTGATTAATTGAAACGAATGAATTTAAATCGATTGAACTAAGAAAAAAATCTTCCAACGTGTTTCATCCATCATGAAAATTGTTGGATTATTTTTTTTCTGTGTCGTAGCTTTTGCTGATGACACAAAAATCACAGAACAACCCGAACCACTTGTTGAATTGCCATCACTTGGAAAAATCTCTGGATCAATAATAAAATCACGATTGGATAAAGAAATCTTTTCATTTCGTGGTGTTCGTTATGCTGAACCACCAACTGGTCAACAACGATTCAAAGTGAGTGATGTCCTTGACAAATGTGTGTTATGCTTATATGAACAGTGCACTCATGTTGAAGAACAGATAACCTCGGTTTATACATTGCAACACTTCCGGTCTCTTGTGCATTCTTCATAAAGAGAAAAAACTGTTCAAAGTCTATTCACTTTTTATTATTTCCCACAATTAATGGGAAAATCCCCATCGCTATTGAAGCTTCAATAGAATTTATTCATTCCCCGATGAACTAATTTTTCCATTTGTCATTGAACATCTTCCCGTCTCTTGTTGATGAAAATTATTTACTTTTAAAAACTTCTCAACAAATATTTTATCAAGAGAGAAAAAATCCGCACTATTTTTAGTAAACAAATGTGATTACCATTGACATTAAAATTGTTGAACTCGTGATAAAGATAAATTATGTACCAATAATTGTTGTTATTGTCCTGTGTTTATGAGTCATCCTTGAGAATGATCAACTTGACATTGGATGATGATGATGATGATAATGATGATGTTTATTGCGTTGTTAAATCCGAAACTTTAATCCACACTGAATTGATAAAGACGATGAAAACATAACAATCATCGATAGTCGTTCAATCGTATCATAATTTGTTATGATTTGGGGGAATTGTTTGATAATTATTTCCCTCATGAGAATTGTTGGGATTTTTCTTTCTAAACAAACTGATATCGTTCGAAAAAATATTTAATGATACCAAGTGGGAATACCATCAGCAGCGAGACAAGATAAAAACGCGATTGAAGATTGCAATGAGCTTCTGAACTTGAACTTGTTGCAATAAAAAATTTTCAATGAATAGAATTCGATGTAAACAAATTGATCATGAAATTCTTCGATTTTCCTGATGAATTCCTTCACGATTTGACTTCAGTTCGTACAAATAATCAAATCGTGATGAAGAAAATGCACCAACAACACGACAATTATTTTCCAGCAAGCCATTCCAGTAAAACCATGGACTGGTACTCTCAATGCATCTGTAGAAGGTCCTTCATGTCCACAATCACATGGAGAATTCCAATCCGAAGATTGTCTTTGTTTAAATGTCTACACAACCAAAGTAAATTCACCAGTTAAATTATCTTCAATGTCAAACGATGAAAACCGACACTTCCTCAAAAATAATCGCACAATTTACAAAATTCAATCTTAGTTGCCATCATCCAGTGACACATCATCACCATCACGACCAGTAATAGTCTTCTTCCATCCTGGTGGATTCTACGGCGTTTCTGCGCAAAGTATCTACTCTGGTCCACAATATTTACTCGATGAAGAAATTGTTTTAGTCACTGTGAACTATCGATTGGCTTCATTGGGATTTTTGAGCACTGGCGATTCATTGGCACCAGGTAATCTCGGTCTTAAAGATCAGGTTGAAGCTTTGCGTTGGGTGCAGAAGAACATCAATAAATTCGGTGGGAATCCTGATTGTGTTACGATCATGGGATACAGCGCTGGTGGTTGGAGTGTGACACTGCACATGGTATCACCAATGAGCAAAGGTTTGTTCCATCGTGCCATTGCCATGAGTGGCTCAGCCACTTATCAGAATTTATTACCCACCGATCAGAAAGATCTGGCAAAGAAACAGGCAGAAATTCTTGGTTGTCCCACTGATACAACTGGTAACATGTTGATTTGTTTGAATACAAAGACTGAAAGAGAAATTGCCGACACCTACAGACAATTTTTCGTGAGTATAAAAATTTCGTAATTTTTAAAAAATAAAGAACAAGAAACATCTTCGAGCATTTTATTATTCCAGGTACGAAATGGAGATCCCATTTTGGTTTGGTTACCAGTCGTTGAACCAGAAGTTCCTGGTGTTGAGAGATTTTTACCTGCTCAACCAATTGATCTGATTCGTGAAGGAAAATTCAATCGAGTTCCATTAATCACTGGAATTACCAGGGACGAATTTGGTGGTGGTGTAGTCGGTGAGTTTCCACAAGTCCTGCCTCATCATTCGAGATTGAATTTAAATGAAAAATCTCTGAGATTTAATTCTCTGTGACAATGAAGAAAAACAAAAAATCCAAGAGATGCTGGTCCACATTTAACTGATACCAAAATTAATTTGTTCAATTGACATCAGATGCTGTGGAAGAAGCGAAAAACGGCAGCACTACTGAATTCGATTTTGTAAATACAAATTGGACAACAATTGCCCCAATCAGTTTTCTATATGAACGAGATACAGCGAGATCGCTGGACATCAGTGCTGAATTGAAACGATTTTATCTCCAGGATAAACCGATTGGATTAGACAATTATGAAGGGTGGGCTCAAGTGAGTTGATAGCGATGGTAATTAATAAACAAATAATTGCACGTGGATGTAGATAAATTCTTGTTGATAATTTCAGCTTTATGCTGACGGTGTTATCGGTTTCTCTGTGCATCGTTTTGCAAATTTGATATCAGAGATGTATAAACCCACAGACATTCATGTGTACTATTACGAATTCGCTTATCAAGGACGTTACAGTCATGTAACATGGGCTGATGGAAAACCCTATGGTAAAGAAAAAATCCTGAAAATCAATAAAAAAAATGAGAATTTTCTCATGATTCGTCATAATTTCGTCATTTTGTAGGTGTTGTGCATCACGACGATTTGCTGTATCTGTTCTGTGTGAGTTTCTTCCCATATTTCGATGCAGCAGCACCAGAAATAAAAACAATGAAACGTTTGACGACAATGTGGTCGCATTTCGCAAAAACTGGTGAACCAATTCCAACAAATCATCCTGAGTATAAAAACGTTACATGGACGCCATTCACAAAGGAAAATAAAGCTTACTTGGAGATTGGTGATGGATTGGTTATGAAATCAGGACTTAATGAGAAGAGGATGAACGAATGGGAGAAATTATTTCCATTGGCAGATGTTAATCGACCAGAAAAAAATCCCAAATAGAATTTTGTTGAGGAAAATTGTGTTGTTTGAGCACCAGTGGGATTAAACGCGATAGAGAGTGGAGATTTTATGTGCAAATTATGTTTTGAAACCGACGAAACATTGAAATTAATATTCGTTTCGAATAAATAATTATTGGCACGAGCCATTTGTTCACCTTTATAACTTAAATGTCTGCATGCAACATTTACGGGATCGCATTATCGAATTTACAATCGAATTGAATCGATTGTAATCAAAATTACCAGGACACAATTAATTCAAAGCGATTATTGGAAGCTTTGAATGATTTCCTTCAAACAATATCGTGAGAAATATCGTTTGCGTTGTCTTTTTCCATGATTTATCCCAATAAATTCATAATTTTTCATATTCAAATATTGATAGAAGCATGAAGTTGTCGATTGTCCTGTAATTTGAATGAAAGAAATGTGATTTCACCAAATTATTCGCTCACCCATTCAGATTCGTTGATCCCCGATCATTCGGTGCTGCTTTTCCTCCTGGCTATTTCCACTTCGTAAAAGTTGATTTTCCATCTTGAGTATCTTTTACACAACATTATTTAGCACTATCAATTGTTTGATAACCGTTGATGAAACATTTCAATTTGTTATAACGGTGATAACCGCAAACAGGTTTGAACTCGCTCATTGCTGCAGATCGTTTGAAAAATTTTGAACATGGCGTCTCGCGCGTTCTGAGAATTGACCGGTCGCGCTCAATTCGTGGAAATACGGTAGCGCGATCGCCGAAAACGATGGCGATTGAACGGGAGTATTGCGCAGTTCGGGGAAACACAGTGGCGCCGTGGTCAACGATGATGGCGCATGGGCGTGATGCGCATCGTTCCCGCCCATCTCTCCACTACCGCGCGACACTCACAAATGGCGCCAGATTCGAATGGCCAATTACAGTTTCCTACTATCCCACTGGTGGATTTCAATCACCAAAATGAAATTTTGTTCATTAAATTAATTAAATACACTAAATAATCGTGATATTATGTCAAAATTATATTTAAAAATGTTTTTGAAACCTGGAACGAATTTCTATTGCGCACAATTATTGCGATGTAATTAAATAGGTAAATTAATAAAAACAAGAAACGAAATACGAAAAATATCTGAAAGAAAACGAAGTAAAATTAACAAAAGTTGATTGAACAAATAGAAAAAATTTGTTTTATATTTTTGGATCGGTCGGTTGGAGTTTCACGATGGTTTCACAACTTTCCCAGAACTTTTTACCCTTCGCTGGGTCGCTCACTCTTTGAGAGAGTCGATATTCCTATGAAGAAAAATTATCATCATAAGCAATGAAATTATCGAATTGTTTCTCTTCAAATTGCTACAAACAAATTAATTTTCTATTCGTTTGTTGTGATATTTTTATTAAACTTACGTGACAATCGAGGAAATATTTTCCAGTAACACCTTCAAGTTCTTCAGCAACTGCCAAATGAATTGAAGTTTGTGCACCTTGTTGAGGAGTCTTGAAAAATCCACGAACAATCAAAGCAAGTCCCCATGAAAGTGGAGCTGGCACATTGCGCCATATTCCACTGTCAATCATTCCTGGATGAAGACAGTTCACAGTCACTCCAGTTCCTTTTAATCTTCGTGCCAATTCCAATCCAAAAACAATATTTGCAAATTTCGAAACGTAATATAAATACGCTGGGAAAGTTGTGGTGGGATTTAAATTATCAAAATTCAACGTAGCCAGATGATACAACTCCGAGGCAACGATGACAATTCTTGATGGTGTTGAACGTTTCAATAAATCTTTGAACAGATACAAAACATCCTCAAATGTCAATTAACATCCAATCGAATAATCTAGACACAATGCAACATAAAAATTTCATTTTCCCAGCTCACCAATCAAAAGATGAGTCAACAAAAATGGACCGTACTGATTCGTTGCCATTGTCATTTCAATTCCATCCTCACTAACTTTCTTTCTGAATGTTTCAGCAGTTCCTGCATTGTGAATCAACACATCGAGACGTTTCTCATCACGATTAATCTGTGCTGCAAATTCCCGAATTGATTTGAATGAAGACAAATCCAATTTCTTCACAATTATGTTCGAATTTCCAGTTTCTTTCACCAATTCATCTGTAAGAAAAAAAAAACCTAAATAAGAATCAATATTTATAATGCGTAAATTTATTGATCATTCACCTTTCAATTTCGTAGCAGTTTCAACATTACGACACGCCATGATAATTCTCGCTTCTCGCTTGGCCAAATCTCTTGCTGTTTCTCTTCCAATTCCTGACGTACAGCCTGTTATAACAACTGTTTTACCATTCATTATACGTTTGCTTTTGCACACACCGGTGGTGAAATAAATGAATAATTGAAGTGCAAGAAGAGCAAGGAGCAATGCACCGATTCCAAGTGCTACAGCGACGCAGCACAGGTTGATCAGCGTCAATTCAATACCGAAAATCATCATCCTGTGAATAAACAAAGTCGAAGATGAATAAAATTTTTTATGATGACATAATTCGTGGTACTGAGTCAAGGAAAATGATGAAGTAGACTTTAAACTGTTGGAGAATAGAGAAATGATGAGATGAAACCAGAGGGGAAAAAATAGTTTCACATGTTCAATGATACTTTCATTAGTTATTAACATTTAAGATGAGCAAATTTCTAATTGTGATAAGATAAATAGTTGGCTTATCCGGAAATAATTAACGAGAGACGACCATTTAAAAGAAAGTGGCGTTTTTGATTGCAGATTTCTCTTTACACTTTAAAGAGATACAGAACGTTCCCAGGGATGCAATCGAAGTCAAATAGATTTTGTCAATTGGCCTCGACTCGTGTCACGTCAGTCAGTTGAAAGATTTGTAGCTGGATTTGGCATTTGATATGAATTCACACGAGAAATAAATTTTTATACTTAGCTGGTGAATTATTTCATTATCAGTTGATGAAAGTACTCACAGTGATGATTAATTTCCAATACAAGTGATCTCTTCTTGATAGAAATTACTAAAATAGAAAGAATGACACGTAAGCTTTGTAAAAATACTTGCGATCGTCTGTATTCCTCAACACAAACTGGACATTGCGGTACTTTTCTGACTCTCAACTCGTTCCCACTCTTACTCTTCTTCTTCACTTCACGGAAGAGAAATCATCATCAACGTACCACAGTGAGTAAAATTGTGACCTTCAATCACACTTGAAAGTTGATACAACAATAAAAGAAAAAAATTATGATAAATGAAATTTCTCATGAAGAAAAAGTTTATTTACATTGTCCAAAAGTCGAATGTGAATATGGACTTTGAATAACGAAATGTGAAAATATTTTCTATTTTTGTATATTGAATAAATATTATTTTGCTTACAATTATTTATTCATCTACGCGTATATATTCTCTCTTTTTCCATTATTTAATTATT
>JABMBR010009578.1:0-45367 GCA_018881525.1 Meteorus sp. PSUC_FEM 10030008
GGGGGGGGGGGGGGGGGGGGGTGCAACGGTGCCCACAGGCCAAACTGCGACCAAAATTCTCTCTAACGTCATATTCTATACACATAAAATATCATTTATGGAAATATACTTCATATAATTACTGCATTCAACAGTTCAATCTGTTATTTGCTGTCATTATAGCAAGTGGATGTGAATATCATGAAATATCATGGAATATTGTTGAACTATTTCAAAATATCAATTCAAATTGTGAAATGAGTAAATTTACGTATAATTTACTACGGACAATTTTATTGAGATAAAAATGAAAGTGATAAAATATAATTACATAGTGTCCGCAGAAAGTCTCTTTAATTGAAGAAGTTTTAGGTGAATGTACTTTTTGCAACATAGCTATATTAGTCATGAATTTTACCTTCCTTATATAGTTAACTTTTTTCCCACCCATTCTCCTTTCTTTTTTATAACTTGAACTCATTTCTTGATGATATCTGTGACGATTAACGAGAAATGCGGAGTAAACTCTACTTCAGTTCACAGAACAGACACAATCGTACGTTGAAATTATGATCAAGTTTCTCAAAGTCATTAAGCGAATCGCGAAAGCAAAATGAGATGAGTTTTTATGGGAATAAAAAAGTGAAAATAAATTAGAATGAAAGGAAAGACATTTATAATGCTATATACGAAGTTGAAAAGTGACGTTTAGAAATTTATACTTTTATTATTCACACATTTCATTTTCATTTTTTTTTCTCTTGGGTACCTATTGTTGATAAATTCAATTATCTCGTGTGTGATACAATTGTTGAACAAACTGATTCACATCGGTCGTGTAAAGTGACACCGATATTACCGACCATCGTATTTTCAACTGTAATCAGGAGAAATTTCTCTTGTGAATTCATTACTTTGAATATAATCATCAGAATTATAATAATAAAACAATTCGCTGAAGATAACTCGTTTTGCGATATTTTCCCATTTCCGTGTTACGTAAAATAATACAATGTTGTCATTTTTCCTCACAATGCATTCAACAATTTGTTATATTTGTACAGAAGAAAGAAATACTCATTTCACAATGCAAAGGAAAAATGATTATGCAGAGGATCGTTATGTAAAATTATTTCGGGGTAAAACCCATTAGCAATATCACCTTTTGATTTCCTCAATTATTAAAAACAAATTATCTCACAAACATTTCACAGGAGTGTATCTGCACTATTCAACAAACATATCTTGCAATTGTGGTTTCGTTCATGTCGAATATAACCACGAAAAATTTTGTTTCACGACTTTTTAATTAGATATAAGAAAGGCAACAACTTACAAAACGACAAAAAACACTCAATCTCTATCGTCTATGAAATTTTATAATTTTTCCACTCACTTTATACACTTTCAAATGAACGATGCAAATATCACATAATTAATTTCAGTATCATCTGATTTAATTTGCAAAGATTTTAAATATTCAATAATGTTAATAACTATGTCGAAATTTCTATTGCGATAGAATATTTCAATATTTTTCTACATAGTGCGATTAAGTCTTTGACGGTGATGTAGACAGATCATTGACACATCTATGTATTTATTTCTGTAGTATATAGACATATATATGTACAGAGATCGGAGTAAACTTACAAGTGTGACAGTGGGTCAAGTTCAAGCGTAATAGCTTGAGTGTGAATGCCCTGCCTATATATTTTGTTTCCTCTTCATCATCAATCGAGATATAACTTTTATGTATATATATATATATACCTGTTTCAGTAAGAATTTACACGTTAAAATTTACCAATTTATATTTTTCTCCATAGTGGCACGAAATTATTTTCTATTCATCAATTCACGGCTCTTTACCTACATTCATTACAAATTCACGAAAAAGATAATTATAAATATCCAGTTTCATTTCAACTGAGCGATGAGACTACTCTCCTTCGTATTTTCGTGTTCAAATTTATAAATTTGCATGAATGAACAAATAAATAAATGAGATGATTAATTATTCAGATAAACTATGGACATCAACAACAGTGAGAACTATTATTGGATTATATTGGCATGAAAATGGTTTCGATATTACTGCGATAACGATGAACATCTGTTTTGCCACGTCATAATTGTGTAATTAATGCAGTGCTGGATTTTGTTTATCGTTTTCTTTTTTTTTTGCATTGTTCATAACGTATAAATATTAACTGGGAAGCTCGAGTTTCAAATTATTGAACAATATATTACAAGGGAGAAATCATTGTGATCATTGTTCAATACATTAATCGATTGTCGATGATTCAGGATGTTATTGGTGTATTGATTGTCTTACTTGTTTGTTTCATGTGAGTGAATACTCATGAAATCATAACAAAATTGCAGAATTAAATGTCATTGGTGTTGTAAGTTGAATAAGATGATAGCAGGAGAGGTGAATGAAATAGAAGAAATGATGAATAAAATTGTAAAATAAGCATCAAAAAATATAAAATCATAGAGGTGAAATGAATGTAATTTTGTGGCAAAATGGCCTGTTATGAAACTATTTCGCGAAACAGCGATTAAGTTTACAAATTGCGACCTGTCCATTCTTCTTCGAGATTTAATGGTGTTATAAATGTGTACATTTGTGAAACACGAATACGAGAATCGCTCAACCTGAAATCTTTTTTTGTTTATCATAATAATTGGAAAGTATTGTTACAATTATGAAGAGTGGATAATAAGGAATAGAATAAGTGAGAAATGAGAGAAATAAATGTTTGAATAAAGAATCAAATTCCATGAGCTCTCATTTTATAGTTTGCAATTAAATTCTTTAAATGACAAGTTGGATTATTTATGAACGTTATAAATGTCTGCGGGCAATATGAAGATTGTTTCAATTTTTCTTTCTTTACTTTTACATAATTATGTATAAAGACGTGAATAAAAACGAAACAGTAGCGTTGTATTTTATAGAGGATAGGTTTGTTAGAGAACAATAAAATCGTAAATCTATACGCAAATATCATGGTGAGATCTACTTTCATTAAATATAATTAATATGTTGTGAGACAAAAGGAAAATAAACCGGATGTGCAAAAAAAAAATTTCTCAATTTGTCGGCACAGATAAATTTTAAACTGTAAATGCATTCAACGTGCGTTATTTTTTTCCCGCACTTTCTCTGAAGAATAGAAAAGAACAAAATAAATCCAATGATCGAATGCATACGAAAATTGCAGGGTTTGTATACGGTATTCGAAATAAAATGGTGGTGAATGGCGCGCAACATCCGACGGATCAATATCACAACGGATATGAAGCAACACGAGATGGGTGAGAGTAGTAGGGTTGACCGTGACCTTCGTTCAACATCGTCGAATATTCAAACGAAAATAATATCATTCGCAGTTCTCCTTATCATCATTCAATTCCTTATTGACAAAATATCTTTTTATAGCAATATGAAACGCGATTAATCAATCAAGATAACGGGAAATCTCGCGTGCAAGATTTTATCCAACTTTAAATATTTATTCTAGCATAGATATAAAACATTAATTACCCCCAATTCATTCGCATACAACGTCTAATCATCGCATAACTCTATTAGCTTATCAACTACTATTCACAGTGACATTGTCAACACGTACAGGAGCAACGGATATATGAAATCAAATCTTGCGATAAGATTAAGATAAAAAAGAGAAGAGGAAAAATATTTCATGGATTAATATGACGATATCACTATGAAATAATTGTTATGCATAATATTAATGATAATTGGAATTTGATTGGGTGAACTTCTTCAATTTTGTAATAATGTCAATGACCGTGAGTTCACGCACCTACTTCCTTGACATTTCTAACTTTCCACTTGGATTCAGTCACATAAATGATGGTCGCGATTTGTATTCTGCAATCGAGTCAATCGTGTATCGCACGATTCCATTTTTTTTTTCTTCTTTTTTTCATATCATTTGTAAATATATATGCCAGGTGATTCTTGAGTAAGACCAATGAATTCGTGTTGGTTCGTACGAATTGACAATTACTTTCGATAATTAACATATATGCAGAAATCTTTTTTCTAATTTTATATCTTCGATACCACATCATTTGAATTTATTGCATTGAAAGTGAGGTTATGAAATGGGAAATTATTTCGCATATAATTTTGTTTATTTACTCACTTGGTGCTTTTATTCGTGCTGCATTACTTATTCGTGCAGCTGTTGGCAAAGTTATTGTTGCTTTTGTTTTTCCATTTGTATTTTCGGTGACGTTATTTGGTGTCACGATTGATATCGTTCCCTGCTCCATATCTAATGGCCTTGATTCCTCTTGAGCAATTGGTGATATCTGCAATGAAATTAAAGCTCTATCACCTTTCGTTTACGTTTGCTTTATTTTCAGAGTAATATCAACAAATGAAACTTCTTGATTAGAAATGTGTGATGAAGTGTCGACATAAATTTTGTCTTGCTTGTTTTTTATTTTATTAAATTTAATTTTCCTCATGACAGTTTCACGCATTTTTTCCCAAACATTTGTTATTGCTGATTGTTATTTGTGAATTGATAATTGGACGTATTGATAATTAAGAAACAGAATTTGTAGAATTTTTTAATTAAGAGCACAATTGTTTAGTCGTGATAGAAGTCATTAATGATATTTATCTTACACATTTGTGATTAACTTCAAACAAACATTTACGTGTTCTTGAATTTTGTACCATGACTAAGTCATTGCATTTTCGAATTTATGAATAATTATGAATAGCACTAAATCACTCACCGTCACACGTATCCAAAATAATATTTGTCGTAGTGAGTAAAAAACAAGTCTTCCAAAAATTCAAAGAAAAATAAAATAAAAATGATGAAGAAACACTTTTTCGATGTTATCGGTGATAATTATATTTTGTTGTTGTTCCTTTTTTTCTTTTTTTCTCGTTTTATATATTATGATGAGTGGAGATGGTAAAAATCGATACGATGTTGTCGCGTGGTCGAAACAAGACTGAATGGATTTCGAACGCAAACGCGCTTTTATATGTAGACGTAGCTCTCACTTCATTTCTGTTATAACGACCGCGTGCAGCCTCCCGTTATGCGTCTTGTAGGCTCACACATAACACACATTTATACAGATGAACACAAATTTTAAATTTAGCACGTCTAAACGATATTAATATACATTTTAACTTTGACAACAGGAAAATAGTACAAATTACAATCTCTGAAGAATGAAAAGAAAAATGGAAAATGCAAAATATTATCGTACGATCGATTGTCACAGAATTTATTCTTTGGACAAATTTTTCTATTTATCACGCATTTTATTTTCGTATCGTCGTCCAATAATTTTTGATCCGATGAGTAAATTAAAAGATTCTGATTAAACAGCAGAGATCGGAGCAGTCGAATTATTGAGATCAAATAATTCTCGAAGGAAAATAAATATTCGAAATATTTCTCGACGGAATTGTCTACGAAAAAATTTGTGAAGTCATTACAAATTGAGACCCATTTATTTTCAATTTAATTCAATCACTTGACATTTATCCAAAACAGTATGGCGCTGGGGACTCTCCTACTTATTTTGTCAAAGTTAGTATGGATTAGACTTACCTCCGATGATAAGAAATCATCAGCTACGTTTTTATCAATTATCAAAACTGACATTTCAAGTTTCCATTCATTAATTCAACGTTGAATCAAGATAATAAATGAACGAAGGTGATGAAAATAAAGACAAAAAGTTGAATAGTAGAAAGATGAGTAATTGTATTGATTTATTCATTCTTTCTCGCGTCAATTTTCCACCGTAAACAAATTATCAACACAAAATAACACGTAATTACTGCACAGTCACATTTTTTGTTTGTGTTTTTTTTTTCTCCTCCGCCATGTCACCGACTAAATTCACACGAAGCAGGGATTTATTTTGTATTCTTAAAATAGTGTGGAGCTTCGAAGTGGGTCGCTCTAGGTCACGGTCAAACACGAGTTATCCCGTACATATCCGACTTTTTGCCGATCAATTTACAATTATATACACAGCTAGTGAGTATAATCAATGGAATGTCTTTTTGTTTGATGAAAAGGTTCCACCAACGATAAAAAAAAAATTCATGCACGCTTAGTTGTTTATATAGAATAACATATGGTACATTTATTATCCTGATGGTAAAAATGTAGAGTCATACGATCATGCACACTTTCACATACCTTTCTATCATGTTCAATGAGAGAAATGTAATTGAGATGTTGTGGATTAAAGTGAAGACGACGTACACTACGTGATCCGAGAAGTGCACTGAACTTTCCATCGATGAATCTGGAGTATTTCAATGAATTAATTTTTAATTAGACATATTGATTCATTTTTCATCGGTACAATTTCAAAATATTTTTTAAGACGTAACAACGAATTCTATTGCATGGAAAATCGTGAAATCTGCACAATAAACAGGCTTTGTGTGAAATTATTATTTATGATTCAACAATTTTATTTTCAGGGTCAATAATTTGTGGCACGTTAATGACACATGGATAATTTAATGAATGAGAAATCTTGGTAATGTTTGCTTTTCATAATTTATCTCGTCATTTGTTCTCATGTGAAATCATGAATCTTTTGTTTTCCATATATAGAAGAATAAATTTCAATTGTACGAGAGTATTCGTGGATTAACAAATAATTTCTCACAAAGTGCACAAAGTGATAACAAGGACTTGTGCAAAGGAATTTGAGTGTATGAAAAATATTTTATCTCTCATATTATCACTTTATATTTCATTATATAACATTTCTGATTAACCGAAGAAATTCCTAAAAATCTATTGATCAATCAGTACTTGATGAAGTGAAACGAGATTAGCTGTGCAACAAATGAAATTCTACAACAAAAGTACAAACAAACATTTTTCAATGAGGGAGAAGAGAAAAAAAAAAATTGTGGTATCAAGATATTTTAGGTGGATAGTTCATTCTTGTTTGTGATGGAAATCTTTTGATGTACAGGAAAAAAACAAAAACATAAATGAGAATTGTGTACAATCATGTTAATCTCTCCTTAGATAATAGATAAAAGTTTAATGGATGGATTCAAGTGTATAGAAATCTTTTTATCTTATACATCATTAGAATCTTCTTATTCTCAGGTTTATAATTCGTCAATAGATTGAATGATCGAATAAAATATTGGTGACGCGAGTGAGTGTTCAATACGAAGTGCAATCGAATCTCAAAGTATTTGTACATCCACACGATTTTGTAGACCAATCAGTAATGATTCACCACAATTCAAAATTCACGTAATGGGAAATAAACAATATGACTATCTTGAGGAAAAATAGCGATAAAATTTTATCGAAGCAAATTTGTGCTAAAATATTTTTCTACTCGTAAATACTTATCAACTATTTTTTAGAGCAGAAAACCAAATTAGAAAAAAGGTCATAAATGAATAATGAATCTCATTAACGATAATGAATTGTACTGCAAGGAAAAAAATTCAGCCACAAGAAATTTGTTCCATTCTATAAATAATTACGATATTTTCCATTATATGAAATTTGTGATCAATAAAATAATTTATTTTACAGATTAAAATTATCACTCTACGCTCGACCTCAATTGAAATAAAATCTTCACGTGTATATAAATTTAATCCATTTTAAAAAACAATGGAAAAATTCAATTAACAATAAAAAAAAAAGCCATTTCAAGCAAATGCTAAACATAAATTTTATCAAAATAAACTGATCAAATAATTTATTCATAACTATTTATAACCACATTGGTGCAAATTGAAAGCATATACTTTTCTCATCAAATAGATTTGTCTACCTACCAAGAAAATTGTCGATCCGTCAAAGCATGCAGAGATTGGAAAGTGCATAAAAAATATTGCACATCTCCAGGAATAAACTACGCCACGTGATTAGCACAACTGATTACATCTTTATCTTTATTCGTAGTCATTATTTTTTTTTTGTTGTTATCACCTTTACTCGAAGAAAAAAAAACAACAACAACAACAACAACGAATCAAACCTGTTCTATTCACAATTATCATTGCAATTTTTTTTTCTCTTCAATTCAATATGTCATGAGACCCTGGATGAACAATGATTGTGATGAATCTTCCATGAATCAAACCCATAAATAATCACAAATCAAAACTTCATAGTGATAACTATGTGACTATTTTATATTCGCACAATGTCTTTTGTGTAGGAGGTCATTGATATAACATGTCACCTCGACAATAAACTGTACTAACGCATTTATTTCGTGTCTGAGCAATGAAATAAATCGTGACATTATACCATGACTCAAATCACCCCTCTGTCAGTTATAGATGTATAATAATTGATTATTTCCTGCTGTTGAATATTATTATTAGAATTAACACGATGTTAGTATTGTGGTTGAATTATGAAGCATCGAAGAAAATATTCCGCAATGCGGAAGACTTATTGTTCAATTACACTTCAATTCAATTCGATAATCCTAACATAATTACAATATAAAAATTATATTAAGTGTTACACGATTACCTAATTGCATAAAGTTTTGCATAACCGCTTTACTCACTTTTGCTCCAGTCGTTTTTCTGAATTAAATTGACAGCAAATATCATCGCTGTTACCTCATACAGAATGAAACATCGTTGATCATCTGTCATGTAAAATCTTTTATGATATTTATCGATACATAATTTGTGATTTACGAAAAATTCACGATTTCGTATTACATCGTGGTGAATAACAATAATAATAAAATATTGTTCAACGAGTTCAATTACTCAACTTTCCATCAATACTTATATCTATACATGATGTGTAAATTATTTCATAACCTCCTCATGTCTTGAATTGTTTTCCTATATACTTGGCATTAATTATAAATAAGTTCAACGACCACAAAAAAAATTGTGGTGAATAATTTTTATACAGCTTCAATACCGCATGCATAGACAATGAAGAATAATATTGCACAGTACGTGCACAAGTACTTAAATAACTTCTGGATAAACAAAAGAATTCATTTTTGTTAAGTAATTTTTTTTTAAAGTGATTGAAAATAATCAGGTAGAAATATCCAAATGAAATTTTTATACATCATGAATATTAATCACAGGTAGACATTTTCTATTCACATTGTTTATATTAATTCAAGACTATTCCAAGAGTATAATGAATCTATTTTCAGTCTGTGCATGCTTTTCTGTTGTTTTATTTATTTTTTCATTATTCATTCATTAAAATCAGGAAAGATCACATCATTGTGCGATATCGTACAACCCTAACCTTCTATTTTGTTCTCTTGAACTGCAAATTACTGCAATGCAGTGCAATGTCAAATCCTTGACTTATCATTCATTGGTGAATCGTATTCTTCAATCTACAGCGACGATAAAATTGATGAAGTTCAGTAAACCATAATGAATGGGACTGTATGAAGGTCGCATGTGGATTGGGGCGCCTCAATGTTTTTTCATTGATTCTCTTATTTTTTGATATGATAAAATTGCAAACGATCCCATTCGCAATACATATAAAAGTTACACGAGTAACACGATCAATGTTCGACACATGCCGATTAATTTTCTTCATATCAATTCTCAGTGACACATTAATCATATCAACGATGAAGAAAGAAGAATGAGACAATGATGAGAATGAGGAAAAAAAAGTCAAAGTATAATTTTAGCGACATGAATTTCTATTTACAGTTCATGATTCACAAATTTTCATACAGACAGTACCAAATAATTATTTTCAAAAATTTTTTTGTTTCTAAATTTGATATAAAATTAACGGAATAACAAAAATTAATTCACATTATTTATTTCAATTTTCGTGGAAACTCGTCGTCATTACTCCACTAGCATATATGAAACTCTTGTGCCATTCACTTTCTCAAAAGTAGAGGAAAAAAAAAGAGAATTTGTTGAAAGCAATATGTGCATTGTGAAACAATTTTTTTTTCTCTCTTTCTCCTCTTTTCCACTGTAAAAGTATATTACAATCGTACCACAACAACCGGGTCACGGTTACTTGAGCGAATATAATTGTGGAACTGTTTCTTTACTCATTTAAATAAATAAATTATATAAAACATTTCACGAAACGTCACGATGTCTGTGTCATCTCAACATTTCATGATTAATCGTTAAATGAAGATAATTGCAAGTTCACGTTAGTTTAGTATATAATCAAATATAATGTGATCATCAATCGAAAAAATACTCAAGCAATAATTTTTAAACTTTTTACATCGTGAAGATAGATGAGAAACAAAATTATAATAATCACATCGATACATTCAATATTGACGTGAATTTTATGACGTCAATGAATTATTTTATCACTTCATCATTGGTCGAGATATAAATTCTATCTGAATGAAGTGCATACACGTGCCAAAAACTAATATCTCAAATAAAACAAATCGATAATAGCGATAATGTCAAGAAAGGGGGTAATACAAAATAGAAAAACATCATGAATTGTCTAAGAAAGATAATTATAAAATAAACATTTGCGCGATAATTGCTGTTCGAATAATTAGAATAATTTACTGTTAGTTGAACGTGACAAATATAATTATGAATAAAATAAACTGAAAAAATAGCGTCGATGGTGCATTTTATTAAATTTATGAATCGATACATTGCAAATTTAAAAGAAAAGCAGAAATAATGTCTGGAATGAATACACGGAAACAAACTTGACCCTCCATTTGAAAGTCAATGACACAATGCGTAGGCATAAAATAATCAATTCGTAGTGTGAATATAAAAATAGACGTAAGAACGATTGTTTCGAAGACAACTGTTGAATGTTTTGAGGAGTTATAATCAAGTTAATACCAATTGAGAGCATCGAAATGCACATCTATATATTTAGATTGTCTTATATTTAATATATACTTTCAACATGGTCACGAGTTGCGTCTTTAATAATTTTGATTTATGATTGTGTATCTCAATACATGATCACTATCGAGACCTGTTTTTTTTTTTCATATGCGAAGCAAGCTGATGAAATTCGATATCATTGTGACATCCAGACACGAATTATCAACAGTTTTGATATATTCTGTTTCATAAACGTTACTCTGACACACACATAATTGTCTTGTTTTTTCTCTTTCTTCCACTTTAATCACAAAATTATGATCAAATCTCTATTTACTTCGTCGCATTCTTACGACTACAAACAAGAAAAAAAATCTCTCTTGTTTTTATAAATTTTTTCTTCTCCTTTTTTATTTTTGATTCATAAATGGTATGTCTGAAAATATTTTCTCACAATTAAGTATCGTGAGTCGAAGGGTACGATCATCACGAGCATGAAAGCGGATACATATCAACAACAATCAATTATAAACACATTCGTGGTTAAAACAATTTCAGATATATCATTGTCATGTCATGAGGTTTATACGACGAATATGAGAAGATTCAATAACAGAATTCTAAAAAAATTCGACAAACTTGTTCATAGAAAAAATTATATTTTCATATTTGTTTATTCAAATATCTTTATCAGCAATAAAATATTCTGGAACATTTTCACATGCATGAAATAATAAATAATATTATTATTTATCCTTTTATGTTAATAAATAATAGATAATGACAACGTATGATTCAGAAATGTATACATAAGTATAAATGAATGATAATAACATAGTTATGAATTCAGTGTGTGATTATTATTAACTAGAAAAATGAAAAATACAACGTAGATGATGGTGAGTTTCAATTTCGATCGAATCTCAGCTACATAATTTATTATATTGTCAAACATGTGTCACCAGCATATACCATTATTACAATAATTTATGCATATGGATCTTGTCAATATTTCATATGGACGGAAGTGTTTGTATACAAAAAAATAAAGGTAAACAACTACTCAATCGTTTCTCATATAGTAGAGATGAATCCACGGCCACCATCATCAAAAAATACCTTCGTGAATTCATCAACAATTTTAGTTTCTCTATTCCAACATTTGGACCGTGGGTACACATTTTTATTTGCTTATTATGCACTACGGAAATTGAATATAAAGAAGTAGTCACTGTATATTTCATCCAATTTCAATTTCTCTGTCGTTTTATAATACTCACATTGTTTATTACTTTGACAGACAAGGACCGTCGTGACGAAGAATTAAATCTGAAATTTGAGAAGAAGAAGAATGAAATGGAGATTGTTTTTAATTGTCCAGATGCCAAATTTCAATAGTATAAATATTGTTTTCATTAGTGATATAAATTGAATTTTTGTTGCTCTGATAAAAAGCCCAAGATTGCGCTTGTCAGTGTTACAAATCATCTTAAGAAAAATTATAATCGACAAAAATTAAATAAACCATGACATTATTCAACTTACCATTTACAGCGGAACAATTATTCGCGTGCAAAATGCATTTTATATTAACATCATATTCAACACATAAGAGAAGCGACTTTTACCTACAAATGCAACCTACTTTTACCCGCAATTTTATGACAATCGAGAAAGTAACAGAGCTAATGAGCCAAAAGAGTTTATTTGCAACAAATTGAGAGCACAATGTAGAATCTAACTCAAGGTTCTTCTCTAATAATTTTTACGATTATATTTTAAGCATTAATATATAATGACTGTGTTTTTTCTGTTCGTCGCATCATCGTACATTTCCATATGCGTTTAACTTTGATATTTCAATTTATATTCAATGAATGGTCGGTTGATAAATGTATGTATGAATTCATTACTTGTTCCTTTCTCACGGTTGACACACCACATCGCCTCTATACTGATGTAAGACACATTATCAGTTGCGCAAATGGGGTGTCGCGATTCTTCTGCTGGCACGGCACCACAGGGGTTATCGTTGGGTCCAGCACATTTGCTCTTGTGTTTGAAACTCAAATCTAAAATTGACAATGAAGAAACAGAGATTAAAATATTCATATTGCTGTGGATGGAACTTATCAGGGTGAGGTCATGGAGAATTTATTTATTATTTTGATTGTATCATAATGTATGTGAAATAAGTTGAGATAGTGAGAAAAAGTGAGGGTTATTTTCTGATGGCACTTTCATTTATGAGGCTTGTTCGATATTGTGTGATGAATTTGTCTTCATACTTTGTTTTTGTGCATGGACATTCTGTTTATCAACAATTTCATTTCTTGCAACTGAATCAACAGCTGAAAAAGCTGATGGTCATACTCGGAATATCGCGGTTCAATTGCAGGTTAAGAACGGACTCTAACGGAACGTTAACACGAGTTGAGTTTGTCATCAATTTTTTTTCTCTGAATTCGACCTGACGAATGATTTATCGTCTTTTGAATTGCTTTCCATCATTTCGAATCATTTCATGTATGAAGATTGGAATAACAACCAGATTCCATTCACCTACAGAAAATTCGTGAGGATTCGATGTCCCCTGTGAGTGTCAATGCATTTTTATAGTAAACAGTCTGTTGACAAATAACAAAAAATTGATTTACATTTGTCTCGATTAGTTCGACAACGCAGATGTTCAATACTGTCATATGTCACTCCATCGCTACCACAAACTCTATCTGTTTTAGTGTAATTCTCATGCTTTGAACGAACACAGGCATCATGAATTGGCGATTCACATTCTCCACGAAACACAACTCTTAGACCTGAGATCACACAACATTCATTAGATCTGTAATTATGATTTCATTTTTACAACATCAGCTACCATTTTCTCCGATGAATGACACAGACTCACCTGGTTTTGTACTCTTTTTAATACAGATGAACAAAAATGGATTCGCATATGTATTGCCATCATTCCCACAAATGGGATTCCATTCGAATCGAGACTTCGAGATATCACAAATAGTTTCGGTATCATCGTAAAGTTCACGAACTTTGCGGAGGGCACATCCACCAGAATATAAAACATTGAGATCTAGAAATTACAACAAGAATCATCGACTCATCATCCTGGAATAATTGTAAAAATTTTCTTCCTGTGGAACAGAATAGGCATGTCTGTCACAGACAAGTATCAATTCCTTATTCATTTTTACCTGGATTAATAGATTTTCTCAAGCATTCAACTTGGTCGACATTTTGGTATGTGTAACCATTGCTAGCACATACAGGATTGAGACCGTCTGTACTGAATCCATGCTGAGTGCAAGGATTTTTCTTGAAATTCACATCACAATCATCGTCACAAGTGCCATTACATTTCGTTTCAATAGCTGTGATGATAACATTATTATCGTATTATGAAATTGAGTGAATGAATTGTCATTTAAGTTACATGGTATTTATCATGCTTTCAGTAAACTTACTGCTATTGTTCATGGCATTGTGACATCGCAGTGACTCCAGGTTGGACCAAGTCTTGCCGTCCAATCCACAAATAGGAGAATAAATATAATTACGACGACAATATTCTTCACCTGGCAAACAGCAACCAGGATGTGCAGTTGCAACTATGAAATTATTTTTGTAATTAACATTAACAATGAGTGGACGGATAGATTATAATAATTATTCATCGTGTAATTAAACTTCGAAATTTACTATCTACGCCATCACGAAGATTGAGACACCACAAATATCGCTTATTCGCGTAAGTTATTCCATCTGTTCCACAAATTTTACCACCATGAAGATCACTATTATTATAAATTGAACAATCAGTGATTATATAAGCAGTTTCGTGGGAATCGAAAAATACAGTTGCTACCCATAATGAAATTAGAATTCGTTTGAGTTGCAGAATATTCAAATCAGCCATCATTACTTGTAGGGCGAACAATGTCTACTGAATCTTCTGCGGAAATATTTAAAATTCTTATGGCAATCACAAATTTCAACGGACGTGCTCATTTCATCAACAAATATGCATTATCCACACAAACATCAAGATATAATTGCGCAAATTAAATACATTATACCTTTGATTCTCAGAAAGGAATCATTAAGAATGTGATTGGCGACAATATTGAAACGACAAATGTTACATACGTTGCTCATTTAAATATTTGAATTGATTATAGTAATCGTGAACATTCGGTTCTTTGTTTGTACATGTTTATGAATGTAATAATATGTACGAGGAGAGAACCCGCGATTCATTCCATTCCCTCCATCATCGACAAAGATACGGGATGTATGCTGCATTGTCGACGCTAGTTTCATCATGCTTGATGAAATTTATCTATGATTTATACTTCTTTTTTCCGAATGGAATTATGATTTCAATTTGAATTGGATTAAATATGGAATCGAATTTTCTCTTTCGTTAACATTCTGGTTTACGGATTGATGAATTGTGAGAATGGAAAATTGTTTTTGCTGAATATTGTTTGAAAAATTAGAATTCTCGTTTACCATTGAAAAACACGTCAACTGAATATCGATAGAGTCGACTATTTCAAACAATCACATGATTACCATCAGAGACACCTCGACCAAATCATTTGTTGTAAGACAGCACGTTAGATGGCAATGTAGTGAAGTTTTTGAAAATATAAAAAGACAATAATTCGAACAATGAGGATTTTTACCATTAATTGAAATTCCTATCATATATAACAATACCGTGGAAATCAATAACAAATGTATTTAAATATTTTTGAACCTCAATCGAAATGGAATAAATTTTTGGATGTTTCCGTCTGCTCATTATTTCACGCTGTGAAAAGCCTGACAAACTTGTTCTAACCCAGTGTGATTATGAACAATCTAATCAGTAATTAATTATGAGGCGAATTTTCAGAATATATAGATGTGGAACAAATAAAAAATCACTACAATAAGTTCGAAAGAAAAACGAAAATGATTTTTCCATCATTGTTGAACAAAACCAACAAGGGGCGATGCGCGCGCCGCCCGCGTTCTCTGTGAACCAACAGCCACGTCTCAACTTCATGGCAGCGGCTGTCTTGTTTAGATTTATGTAGCGAGAACAACGTATTTTTCATAAATCGTTAACGAGTTTTATTTTAAGAAGAAGTAGTCCCCAAATCGCAGTTCAGAATGGTACGTGAAACATCAACATTGATAAATAGTTGTACATAAATTCACTCATGTTTAATCATTGAATCTATCAATACACGTCTAACCTGAATTACTGTCGGATGCGTCGGTGTACACGTCAAACCACCTCCCACATGATTTTATCCATTCAAAAAATAATCTCAATCAGACAATTTTATGAACATTACCACATTTCGTTGATAAACATAAAACCTCTAATTTTCATCGATGAATCAATTGCTGACAAACTTAGATGTGTTCATGTTGAATCATCGGAATTTTCTGATGACATTTTCATGGAATTAAATGTACTATTATTGTCATCAAACATGTGATGAATTTGATTTTTGCTTTTCTAGCCTCTGAGGTTGGACATAAAACGCAAGTTGACTGCGAGGTCAGATCGAGTAAAAAGTGTAGATCTCCATCCAAGTGAGCCATGGATGTTGTGCTCTCTGTATCAGGGCAATGTAAACATCTGGAATCATGAGTCACAAACCTTAGTGAAGACGTTTGAAGTATGTGATCTTCCAGTCAGAGCGGCAAAGTTCGTACCTCGAAAGAATTGGGTTGTTACTGGTTCTGATGACATGCAAGTGAGAGTATTCAATTATAATACTCTGGAAAGAGTACATTCATTCGAGGCACATAGTGATTATGTCAGATGCATTGCAGTACACCCAACACAACCTTTTATACTTACTAGCAGCGGTTTGTATTTGTCAGAATTGACATTAAATTTCGTAATTTCCTATAATGGGAGTCAATGTGGTTCATATCAATTAACTTTAGCACCTTCTTGTCTGAAATTAATTCTTTCGAAGTTGTTCAGAACGTATAAGTAGATTCTCCTAACTTTAGCCACATTGCGTCATTATTCGGAAACGTGATCTGTTCTGTCAAAGGAGAACCAAACTATTCTACATATTAATTTCTCAGATGACATGTTAATCAAACTGTGGAATTGGGAGAAGTCATGGCGAGGACAGCAGGTGTTCGAAGGCCACACGCACTACGTGATGCAAATTGTCTTCAATCCAAAAGACAATAATACGTTTGCAAGTGCTTCGCTAGATCGTACTGTCAAAGTTTGGCAACTTGGATCATCAACGGCTAATTTCACATTGGAAGGACATGAAAAGGGTGTCAATTGCGTTGACTACTACCATGGCGGTGATAAACCTTACCTGATTTCTGGTGCTGATGATAGATATGTGAAGATCTGGGACTATCAAAACAAAACATGTGTACAAACATTAGAAGGACATACACAGAATATCTCTGCTGTATGTTTCCATCCAGAATTACCAATTGTTCTAACTGGTTCGGAAGATGGAACCGTGAGAATTTGGCATGCCGGCACATATCGACTTGAATCATCATTAAATTATGGCTTCGAACGAGTGTGGACGATTGCAAGCATGCGTGGTTCAAATAATGTTGCTATTGGATATGATGAAGGAAGTGTGATGATAAAAGTTGGTAGAGAGGAACCTGCAGTGTCAATGGATTCGATGGGTGGGAAAATTGTGTGGGCTAGACATAGCGAAATCCAACAAGTTAATCTAAAAGCATTGGATGAAGAAGCACAAGACGGAGAAAGATTACCACTTGCGGTTAAAGATATGGGTGCATGTGAAATTTATCCCCAAACAATTCAACACAACCCCAATGGAAGATTTCTTGTCGTTTGCGGTGATGGCGAATATATCATCTACACGTCAATGGCGCTGAGAAATAAAGCATTTGGTCAAGCATTGGAATTTGTTTGGGCGGCAGACTCAAGTCAATACGCCGTACGTGAGAGTTCATCAGTTGTCAAAGTATTTAAGAACTTCAAAGAGAAAAAGGCATTGAAACCTGACTTTGGCGTTGATGGAATATTTGGTGGTTTCTTATTGGGAGTATCTTCTTCGCCAGGATTGTCGTTCTTCGATTGGGAAACACACAAATTGATCCGACGAATTGATATACAACCAACTCATGTTTATTGGGCTGAGAATGCATCATTAATCGCACTAGCCACAACAGATCAGTACTTTATTCTTAAATATCACAGTGACGTAGTTGCGAATGCAAATGAGAATGCTGAAGACATTGAAGATGCATTTGAGGTAATACAAATTTCATTGTATTAAGCTGTTTATTGATTTCGATTCTTTCAGTTCAGATTAAAATATTTTTATTTATTGTTTCAGATGGTCGCAGAGATGAACGAAGTTGTGAAAACTGGTCTGTGGGTTGGCGACTGCTTTATCTATACAAACAGTGTTAATCGAATTAATTATTTTGTTGGTGGTGAAGTCGTCACAATATCACATTTGGATCGACCAATGTATTTACTCGGATACGTGCCGAAAGACAATCGTCTTTATCTGTGCGACAAAGAATTAGCCATCGTTTCATACTCATTACTCCTATCTGTATTGGAGTATCAGACTGCAGTGATGAGAAAGGACTTCGAGACAGCTGATCGGGTATTGCCGACGGTTCCTAGAGAACATCGTACGCGTGTAGCACACTTTTTGGAAAAGCAAGGCTTCAAGAAGCAGGCGCTTGACGTATCGACAGATCCTGAACACCGATTTGAACTTGCATTAGCACTGGGTAATCTCACAACCGCTCATACGCTTGCGATTGAAGCAAATAGTCAACAAAAATGGCGACAATTAGCATCACTCGCAACACAAAAAGGAAAACTACGATTAGCACAAGAATGTTTGCATCAAGCACAAGATTTTGGTGGATTACTTTTGCTTGCAACAAGCACGGGAAATGTAGGAATGATTGAAAAACTCGGTGAAGCCGCTGATGACGGTGGAAAGAACAACATATCGTTCTTGTCCAAATTCTTGCTTGGCGATGTTGATCAATGTCTTGAAATATTAATCAAAACTGATAGAATTCCGGAAGCAGCGTTCTTTGCACGTGCATATGTGCCGAGTAAAATTTCATACGTTGTAAAACTATGGAAGGAAAAATTGTCATCAGTTAGTGAAAAGGCTGGACAAAGTTTAGCTGATCCCGAACAATACGAAAATTTATTCCCAAAATACAGAGAAGCTCTCAAAGTTGAACAATTCATAAGGACAGAGAACAAGAGGAGAATCCCCGCTGCCGCATTTCCAACAGTACAGGTGTGTGAAATTTCATATATTCATAAAAAGAGAAAAGAGAATGAAGAATCACAATAAATTTGCAACCACGATTCTTTGGCTTTTAACCGCAAACATTTGCACCCACACCTCGTGTTTATTATGATTGCGTAACAATAAACCGATTATATTTATGTAGTGCGAATCATATCGAAACTAATCCATTATCCAATACAATCGGTTTGCAATCTACGATTATAAATGTAATAATAATTGCATTTGCCTTGCTTGCATCGTTAAATAATAATTTTATTGCCGATTATAAGCACAATGTAAAACGTTTACATACAGTCACGCTTATTATGAATGAAATAGAGATCGTACATACCATGCTTTTATTTACATACATTAAAATTTATATTCGTTTTTCATTGTATCCAAATGTTTTTGTAATTTTTTATTCATTTCAGCCAAATATCGAACGAAAACCATTGGAAGAAATGTTAGCGTCTGAACAACCCGATCATTTATTACTCGATGACGATTTCCTACAACAAGAAAAGAATCAATCAGCGTTACAAGCAGCTGTTACGCACCTAACACCATTAGTGCCTGAAATCGTCAATCCAAGTTGTACAGTACGGCCATTAGCTGTTCATGACAGTGATGACGAACTGGATTCGGACATCGAATTGGATGAGAACATTGACACGACGGTCAGTATTCAATACCTTTGATTAAGTTTATTCATCAACCCCCACGAATTATTCTCCAATCATTGATAGACTGTTCATATAGGAAAAAAAATCATTTCCTTATTTTTATTGAATTGCATGAACATTTGAACATGACGTATCAAGATTGAATGTATCGTACGGTATAGAAGTATAAAATTGCCATGGTATACACTCTCGGTGAATGAACCAATAGGGGAGTTAACACACGTACTAGTTGATAGATATATAAAATAACATTTTGATTGAATAATTCGAGATATAAGTCCAACCAATTTTATCCACATTAATTCACGTGTTAACATTGCTTTAATGGGTTATATTACGAGAAAATAAGAAGCAATGGATGGGGGAATGGAAGAAAGAAAGAAAGAAATAAATTTGAGACAAGGCGTAACAAAACGTAGACCTCCAAGTTGGAGACTGTCGTTCCTCAACGACCATGGAGTTAGTATGTTATGGCAACATGACTGTAAACAAAATACACCGTGACTGCTGACGAATAAACAGCTTGGAGGGCTTTGCGAAAACACAACTCGCCATATCGAAGTGCATATGAATGGATAGATGGACGTACATGTTGGTGTGGGATATGGGGTTTGCGCACATTTAGTGAACTCTATCTCTGCTAAAATTCGATTCGTATCAATTACATGATGCAACAGATAACGATATTCTATAATATGGCTGTTTATACAATGAGCGTATATGTGATTGTCGATGTATTGATCAACAACAAGTAGAGAAATGGAAGAGAATGGTTTCACTATTTCACTCCACACATTTATTTACTGATCATCCGTGGAGTTGGTATGAAATAAATTTCCCTCTTTATTGTTACAGGATATCAATCTCGATGATGATCTTCTGGGTGATGAAGACTAATAAACAGCATGGATTATATGCAGTCATTCCTCAACATCCCACAATATCCGTTCAACTTATAGAAGTATCAATGGCGAAAGAACGAATAAAGAATGAATGAGTGTGATAGAGAAAAAAAAAAGATAGAATGGGATGCGAAAGGAATGCCTTTCCTAATGTCTGCGTGTCCGGAATAAAATAAGACGAATAATATAAATATCTGAATAAACACGCGACGATGAAGGGTGAGTCGATTTTAACATCGCCAAATATAAATATAAATAATATTTGTCAGGTGACACAAAATGAATTATTGTTAATATAGAGATATAAATAAATGTGGACAAATATCACGTCCAGGTTTCTTTCAAGTAATGTGAAATTGTGTTATTTGTTCCTGTCATTCTCCTAGTTGTTTAAAAAACGATCTATATTGGAAAATATTGTCAGTTTTTCACAAAATCTCAAATGACAATTTTACTCCATCTTCTACTCTTTGTATATTCATCACAAGGTGTCAAATCTTGTTCTTGAAGTATCAACCTGTCTTCGTTTGCAACAGCTGCTATAATTCGCACGATTCCTTTAAACGACATCAGACGCTGTAATATGACACATTGAACGACATAAATGACACATTGAATTTAATATGTGCTAAGATGATTCAATTGTTTGATAGAAGAACAAGCGTGGAACATGTTTAATAAACTTTGTTAATCGGACTGAAGCGCCTTTATTCGAACTCTATAAACATCGCATGAATGGACAACGTTGCTCCTAAGTGCCATAAATTATATAGTTCATTGACGTCATGAAAATCTCCGCTAGACATAAAATAGTAAACAAAAGGACGTAAAAAGTTTGCAGAGTAATAAAATTCGAGGTTATGGGAAGATAAGCGACGAATGAAATAAAGAAACTTGAAATGGCGAATAAAGAAAAAAAGAAAAATGTATGTGTCTTGACGCGTACAGTGTCAGCGTGGACCGATCATTGTCAGCATTTTATATGATCCTCCACTGCTGTTTGGCACGTGTCAGTTAATCATCAAAAGCTACGGCTGCACCGACGTCGCATTTCAATTGTACATGCATGTCATAATTGTTGAACGTTGCTGTTTAAGATGTGGATGAATCATCCAGTTTCAATTGTACATTGAAAAATGTTAATCAGACAGAATTTAATCTGTTTCAGGTAATAACTTACATATATGTACAGTACATACATATTCAACTATTGAAATGAAACAAATAACGAAAGTTGAATTTTCAGGATGGATCACAGAGAGGCTGTTCGACAGGAATAAATTCAGATCAATTATTGCAACTCAACATGTATGCAATGAAATTTTTTTACTTCCCGAATAATTATTCGCTGATAGATTGCATGTACCGTTCGATGTCGCAATCAAATATCAACATCAAAAACTTGTAGAACTACATTGTTGTGAATTCAAAAAATATTCAACATAGACCATCGTCGTTGGCACAAGTAATGCAGACATTTCTTGTAATATATATCACAAATGTTGGAACATATACATGCAGCAATAAAAAGAGGAGTAAGAGGATATGAAAACTCTCGTGGGGAAAGCAACAACAAGAAAAGCCATGAACGATATGTACACGTCTCAATTTTGTGTCCGCCCGCTCATATAGTACAAAACAGAAATAGCACCGTTGACATCTGACTACAAATTGCCCGCGTCATTGCTTCACACTTTCGACAACACATACACTTCCTTCTTTCGTTCTTCATCTCTCTTTCAATGTAATGGGTTCAAACGGCGCTTGATACACATTACTCTCTTCGCTTCTCCCTAAGTAAAATAGAGGGAAAAAGATGAAGTAAATTCGACCGAGGAAGATGAACAAGAATCTTATGTACCCGTTAAAGCATCATTAGCTCTTAATGATTCCAAGTGACACAAAGTGATAAGTAGTAGATGGGCCATGACATGCAGACGGACTTTTTGGATATATATCTTTCAAAATATTAACGAAGATTATTCATTCGCACGATTGTATCTCCCATGTGCTTTCATGATTTATCATCAACCGTCGAGAACAAATATTTGACACAGTGACAATCTTCCAAGTCCAATTTTTCTATCGTTCAATCTCATCAACACTTTTACATGAATTCCATAATTGCTCCAGTGCTATTCATTTTTATATTAATTTTAAAAAGAGTTGATGGATTGCCAGAAGAACTTTTGATATATTTTTCCAATCCGCACTTGGGTTTATTTCAGTAAATTCCAGTGAGTTATGTTCTGTATTGGTTTAATTATCGCGAATTCATATATCAATAATTCCAGTGAGTTTGTGTTTGAAATATAAACACATATATCTATACATACGTGTTATGCGAGTTATGACATCCGAAGGTCCTATAATAAACAAACATTTTGCCTGAACCGTAAACTATATAGTACATGTATATAATGAATGTGTGCCCTGCACTCCAATCCACGCACGCGAGCACTCTCGTTATTTAACTCGGGCCAGTGTTATTTATGTCTGATTTTATGCTCGCGACACTGCGACCGCACCAGAGAGAACAGTGAAAGCCCTGTTTGTACTAAATGGTCAGTTCAAATGGGGACGTATTAGGTGAGGAGAATTGAAGTAATAAAATGATTTTCAGGTCACTATGTAGAAATGTTTTTTGTGATTTGAACAGATTTTTGGATTTGATTATTGACGAACGGTAATAAGTTTTTTAGATTAACCCACTTGGTATGGCTACACCGTTGAGGTCCCACGAAATGTTTTCCCAAATCCAATGAAGAGCTACAACTTGTGAATTGCAGTCTTTGGATGAACATCCCAGTTTCATCGGACTTCTGTTATCTGGTAGCGAGGGTGATTCGATTGACACGAAGTAGTAAAATGTATCAGAGATGAAGCTGATATGAATAAACGACAAATGTTTGAATCGTCAGCAGAAATAAAAATGATAAATGATTTTATATCAAATCTTGCTGTTGGCCACAGGAACACTCCAGTCTCTTCAGCTGTCGCGCGTCATTCAAATCGTATTCATCTACGTACAACTATCCTCTCTTCTCATTTACGACCGCTTTCCAAATGTTCGCGTGTTCTAATTTAGTTTTCTATAGCCCACCGTATGAGAGAATTGTGAAATCAAGCGTGAATCATCGAAATTTGAAAACCCTTCCTGATGTGAGTGACGAAAATGAGAAAAAATAAAATACAATATTTTAATTTAATGAATTGAAGTTTTGATACAAACAGATTCTGAACACATAATAGAGTTGCTCGGTTGACATTTTATCACGAGAGATATTGATGTTGAAGTTTATTATGAGAACCACTGTCAGTAGGTGGAGCTTTCAAACAAACGTAACTCCCACGCATTTCATCGGTTATCTCTGTTGCATTTATCGTGTGAATCTCGTGTTCTCTCTTCCTACTCAAAAGTTCTACCTCTTCTCTTATTGCTTCCTTCCCCTTGTTTCATTTACCCCAACAAGTTGCACTATATTCATTCAACTCTCCAGAATCATAATACATATAAGTGATATATAATATTATTTATCATCATTCATTATTTATGGTCATCCACGTTGGAGATTAAATGGTAAATGTTTTTTTATATACGATTATTTCACGATGTTTTGCACTTCGTTTCGTAATATTTATATGCGATTAATAGTCAGCATATTGATAAATACTATCACTTTCTTGTCTTTTAATGCCGTATCACACCACATATTCACCACACCATTTCGCGTAGTAAACAATTGTCGGCTGACAACAATAATAATAATCAACCGTTCAATTGAAGGCAAAAGAGAAGAATCAGTAATAAATATCGTCAATGCTATTTAATAATAATTATTTCATGTAACTCTTCCTCCCCCGAAGAGATGTACGAAAAAATATTAGGAAAAATATACAAATGATAATACAAAAATAAAATATGATTGTACATACGTAATTTAATATTAAAAGCTTTACGAGCATTAAATAAATGAATTTTATTCAATAATTTACTGCTAGTAGTATACATCATGACTGTATTGGGCTGTTTTGTATTTTTCATCCATTATAATACATACATCATATTTTTGGTTGTTTTTTTCTCTTCTCATTCGAATTTCCAAATTAAAATGGTATTGAGTAACAATTGAAAAACAATACGAATCTCAAATACAATACCTTTTCAATTTTCAATTCATTTTTTTGTCAAGTTTTTCTTCAATAGATGTACCTGAATGAAACTAATCTTAGTTTGATACTCGAATTGCTCTGTCTGTTACTTCATGTCCTAACATCTAAAGATATATTTAGATTAAGATAATATATCTGCACTATTGACATCACAATTATTTTTCCTTGACCGTTCGACCAATGATAATTAAACAAATTGATCAAACACTTCCTTATATCATTGAACTATTTATATATGTATATGTATATAGCTTCTATTGAAATCAAAATTGAATTTCCGCGCGATCGACGTTTGTCCATTTGATATTTTTTCTTCTATATATTTTCTTCAGTAGCAACTTTGATTTGACTCTTTGAGCGTTACGTATATATAAATAAGAAACGCACATTATTCTGCATGATCGTATATGTGTACATACCATCGGTTCATTCGATACCACTGTCGATGTTCAATTTTGCGAACAGGATACGTGTGTAACTAATGTGAAGTAATTGGTTGGCGTCACGCTCGCGCCCCGTCGGTTTCTACAACCGACGGCACAATAATTCACACCTATATGCCGAAACAAACAGTTCACAAACAAAAACACCTCTTCCATTATTTGCAAAATTTACATGTAACACTTCGAATGAGCTTGGAAGTCAACAGTTGGAAACCCTGATGATGAGACACTTGTTGACATTGTCGAACCGACTACACTACTGCCAACACCAATTCCACCAATGCCACTCGATGTCATCGTAGAAGTTCCTGGTTCTTCTTTAACATTGACCACTGACGTAAGATAAATAGGAATTGATTTGAATATCTATTTAACAATAGCAGCAGATGATAAAAGTTTGATGGATGTACTTACTGTCTGGCCAATAAGAACACCGGCTTGACATCGATTCTATGGTACCATCATGTCGTCTTTTGCATGCTCCAAAATGACTACCGAATGTACTACTCGTCATTGTACCAGGCGAACTCGAATTGCCACCTGCAACGTCAATGTAATTTCCTTGAAACGCTTTGATCCGCCGTCAACTACACTGATCTATTAAAATTATTTCTCTGCAATGAAATATCGAAATATTCACCTAGAGAATTGAATTGTCCGTATCCGTTCATGGTGGGAATCTGCATTGACTGATGATGCATTGGTTGCAGCTGAGATTGAATCTAAGGAATTGGATAAAAAATGTGGATTTACATCAAGTTTCGGCAGTTTATACCCTTCACAACATGTTGTCGCATTCGTAAGCAGAACGTTCCAACTCACCCCTTGACAGTGACCGTAAGATAATTGCGGTTGCTGTAAACTCCACGTGCTTGATAGCAAAAAAAAACAAGAAAAGACGGTAAAGAAATAATTTCACTTAGGGGGCTCTATTCTATGAAAAAATATGTATCATAGTATTTTCAGTATAAATTCACTATTGGAAACGTATCGAGTGCGATACGACTTTATTTATCACCTGGTGTCGTATCTTGGATATCCAGTAGATGCATAAGATGGTGGTGAATGTGCAAACAGATTCCTTGTCGCACCGAGGTGCACTGAGCTTGATGCAAATGGTTCGCCAAAAAATGATTTGGGATATGGAGCATTTCTATATGGTCTTTTCATACGTTTTCGTCTCTTGAAATTACCATTCTCAAACATGTCTTCGTATTGTGGATCTGTAAGACCGATGGAATGCCCTCATAGTATGGTAAAAGGTTTCTCCACTCAAGGAGGAAAAATTGAAAGTTTTTAATTTTTTTTGCCATTCTCACTATTTTCTCTAAATAATTGAGGTTATTGAATTCTAAATGAATCGACTCTAAACTGGCGATTGTGTAGTTAATAACACAATCAACGGAATTAACTCACCCAAAGTCCAATAGTTCCCTTTGCGTTCAGCTCCACCTTCTCGTGGGACTTTAAGAAAGCATTCATTCAATGACAAATTATGCCTGATAGAATTCTGCCAACCTTTCTTATTCTTCTCATAGAATGGAAATTTTGATGTGATATAACCATAAATTTCACTTAATGTGGCTCTTTTATGATGACTGTGATTGATTGCCATTGTTATGAGCGCCACATAACTGTATGGTGGTTTTACGGTTTTTGATGTCTCAATACTATTGGATCCAGTGACAGATGTACTCGCTTCTGAATTTGTAGTTGATGTGCTAGATGTGCTCGGTGAATCGGTGTTATTAGTAGAAGTGTGTAATCCAACTGGTGGTGATGCACCTTTACTCTCAATATGATGGGAATGATGATGACTTTGATGATAATGGTTGTTATTACTAGTATTGTTACTATTATTAATATTATTATGACTCTGGTGATGCAGTGAACTCAATGTGTGCATCGAAATTGCTGATCGTGGACTGTGAAGATCGTGATGATGTGAATTAATTAAATGATGTGATGATAAACTTCGCGAAAAATTTGTCACTGACACATCGTGAATATCTTTTGATAGAGGGTTCATACATCCTGAGGACATCTCCGAAACAAAGTTACTCACTGTAACATCGAAAAAATAAAAAGAGAATTAATACATGTCTACATGATGTTCTATGGCGAATGTCAATCAACTATGTCAGGAATTTTGAGATTCATCAATGAATTGGTCAACTTTGCTAAATTGTTACTTTCCAATTGATATCTTAACATCGATATAATACCAGGGGCGATACTGTGGGTAACACAATGTGTCAAGATAACACAACACACTATTCTTTACAAGACAGTACAAATATACAACAATGATATTTCCTTGAAAATACATTTCCAAAGTACAACTATTCTTTCATTATCAGTTATCATTTCAAGAATAAACTGCAGACAATGCCAATCGATGAATATACATAAATTCAATAGGGGCACACACGGTTGTTTATACTGAATCAACTTGAGGACACTTCCTGGAAGTCGTTATGAGCTTGGACGCAAAACAATTGGACCGTTGAGGCAGGAATGTCTTGGAACCCGAAGCCCACACGCAAGTATTGCGACGACATGTTCGTGTTTTTGGTACGAGATTTGATCTTGTCGAATGCCTGCGTACTGATCCCTACTTATACAATAATAAAATTGTCGGCTAACATGTTGATCTCATTCCAGTTTGTTTCATATGAAGATTATGATGAATAATTGAATGACTGTAAAAAGTATCAGAGTGTATGATTTATGCCAGTGTTTACTATGATTATATGTTTTCAATAATTATATACCCAATTTTGTTTTTCACTCTGTTTATATATTCTTTATTAGAATCATTGGAAACGGATCTAGTGCCATAAATTTGACGTCATTAACGAATGGGTTGAACATGGTGGTGGCACGAAATGATAAACAAAAATTTATTTTCGTAACAGTCAATCGTGCCACGCGGCCACGGAGTCACGTTCCATCGAATGAAAATCGAGCCTTGTTGAGACTCTACATGTTTTCTATATTCTACTAGTGACGCGTGCATATATATACATATATATTAAGAAAGGGGACTAAAACGTATCTTGAACGTGCTCGCGTCACCAAGTTTTATGGGGCATTTTGAACGTGGAATTTTATTTCAAGAGATTCCGCATACTCATAAAATCATTCTTGAATAGATATGTTATTGAAAGTGGTACGACTGCATAACGAATTGGAAAAACTCCATTTTCCAATTGAACTCCATGACGAAATGTTTTTAGTTTCGATTTCCCCATGGTGATTTCCAGTGTATCCTGAAAAAAATGTTCACCATTGAAATATATCTTGATCATCACACTTCATCAGTAATCCGATGGAATAAATCCGTGGCCAGAATGTTCAACAATTTTCTTCTAAGAAAATCTTTTACTACACTACTTTTATTTCTTTTTTTCAGTAATGAATAAATTTATTTCATCTTATTACTAGTTTCTAGATGATTTTTAATTGTTTCATAATGTCATATCAACAAGTTCCCTGATCTATCACAAGGCTCATCATCCATACATTCGCCATACTACAAACACACCAGTGACTTTCTGACTCATTTTGTTTTCAAAACAAAAGTATAATTATATATATATGTATATATGTCAGACGGTCGTTCGTGCAATGTCATAACACACCCGGCAATGTTTTGATAGAAGCCAGAAAGTCACGAAAAAATTGTCGAAGTTCCAAACAATAGCGATGTTTTACGGATACAACATTGTTTTCTATAACATCAAGAACACTTGACAAAAACGTCGAATATTAAAAAACTATAAAAATGACTTCACTTATCAATGTGTAGATGAAATACCTGCATGTACGAAGGTCAAGAGCTGATGAAATCAACACAAATAATTGTTAAACATGCATTCCAAAAATGCTGCGTCTTCGGAAATTGAAAATTGGCATTTTGCATCAATAAGCGAAATTTAATATACAGCAACTAAGCGTGACACACGACCATGAGACTGTCGCGTGTGTGTCAGAGATTCAGGACAAGCTGACACATAAAAAAGTAAATTAGCTCAGACAATCTTTGTTCTAAGACTTATCATTGATAAATTATGATTTGTTCTCCATCTGAAGAAGAAAGCCTTCCATTTACTTTTTTTCCGTCACCGTTGGAATATAAAAGCGCACGCTTACGTCAACACCTCCAGGGAGTGACGAATCTCTGTATATGTTTATGTGTATCATATGGCATCAAAGTTTCCAATTGCACTCAGGTGTGTCCTTCAATTCTCAAATCATTCTTAACTGCAACCTCATTGCACATATGAATTCGTGCAGGTCTTGAACTTGTACTCCAACACCAAATCGCGCTTCAACATTGAATCATTCTCCTTTTTTTCTTCCTTTCCCTCATAATGTGAGCACGCGCATGGCGAGTGCCATCGTCCAACAAAAATAATAAAAACATTGAAGATAATGAGAATAAATCGGATAACAAGGGCCATCTTTGCATATGAATATCCCATCTCATTTCTCATGAGGGGGATACAATTAGCCCATTAGCCTGCAGGATATATTGGTAATCTGACCTTATGATCCCTTTCATTCGCTCAATATCATCACAACAATTCTATCACAGACACGCACAATTATTATAAGGTCAAAAAATTGATTCAGTGCTTTGTTTATTGGAAATTCTCCCGATAAACAAAAGGCTGAATAATTTTTTACATGTGATTATCATCATTCTAACACTCAATAACAAATTAAAAATTTTTCATCTATAAAGTATTATCATTTGTAAGAACTGTAAGTTGACGTTGAGAATCTTTGTTATCACAAACTAGAGAATGTCCAACGGAATGCGTGTTATATGTGTATACATTGCGTTATAGAAGTTGATGGAGAGGAAAAAAAGAGAGAGTGAAAGAAAAGGAAAAAGGAGATGGAATTGTTGGGGTGAGAGCGCGTCAAGGGGAATGCGGTTGGTTGCGGGGCCGAGTTTTACTGGGCTTATATATGCCCTGAGGGGCCTTATGGCTCTCGCAATAGTAATATGATACCGTTTGGCTATACAGCAACGACGGCAGCTCTCTCGACTTCATATGGAACGCAGGAACTCCATGCATTTCGCAGAAGTTACTATTTTTTTCAACTTAATTTTCTTTGATTAAACAAAGAGTAGACTATTCATCATGAGACAAAAATTTATATCGTTATTGTATGATAATTCTGCAAGTACAATTTATTTGTGAATATAATTAGGCGTCTCATTCAATAATTTATAGAGAAATTCAATGTTTCAATTCTATCTTCGATAATGGCAAAAATATTGATTCAAATAAAATAATATATTATGATGTAGTTTGGAATTATTATATGAAGTGTTGAGCTCAGGGCATTGGGTCATCAACTGCTCGATTAGCTCATCTTGCGGTATCATTTTATGACAACCAATCACAACAGTGAATCTCGACCTCGTCGTCGTTTGTGTTATAGATCGTGATGAAAAAAGGAATGTCCGAAAAGAAAAAAATTATAATATTTCTACATTATATATAATGGAGTACCACAATCAATTTCACTTTGACACTCATAATATGAACAATTTTCACCAAATATCATCATTCATCTCTCTCTTTTCCTCGTATTTTCACAGCAACCAAAAAAAATATATCTTGCGTTTAAATTAAATTGCTAAATGTGAAATTCAAATGAAATCGTTATCATTTCCCGTTTCACTCCATCAATACACACGAATGTTCATTCATGTATACGTCGATACAAACACGTGAAGCTGTACGAAAATCAATCTGTATCGCATGATGTATAAAATTAATATGATTAAAAAATAAATTTATGAATAAAGAAATTAATAAATAAACATAAGTACAGTTGGGGAGAACGTTGAAGATATTTCGTTCGATGGGGGCTTGACTTGTCGTTCAACAGTTTGTTAAATACATTCCAAAAATAATCTTCGCTTATCAATGTCAATGATGATATAATTATAATAATTCCTATCAATAATTCAACGGAGAATTGCATTTACTATACCAAGTACATAAAATATATTCATCACAGAGCAAATTGTCTGAATGCCGGACAATTAATGTATTATCACAGAACCATATTCATTTGCGCTATTCTACACCCGAGTTAAACGTTTCACATTGTTCATATTGGTTTGAACATAAAATAAACATAAATAATCAATTATTAATATATTCACATATTAATTAATCTCTATTGTCAATGGATGATAACATATTGATGTATATTATATATTTCTTTATCAGAAATGAACTGATTACCTTCAAACTATGGTTTCTTGTTTACTACACATAAAGCTAAAAATAAATCTCTCACAATCAGTTAGAATAGATTATAGTGCCGACCTGAATTCAAAATAAATAAACAAGGTCACGGTACGTTTGTTTTACACATCCTTAATCTCATAAACTGAAACAAAATTTTTTTCTCAACTTATGTAAATACTTGTACTTTCTTCATAGATTTATTTATATTCCCATGTACTTTTTTCCTTCAATTTTTTTTTCCCTCTCCCACTTATCAACAATATTTAAGTCGTGTGAGTACATAAAGGGTTGACATAAATATTCCAAGTGCTATCGTCGAACAAATGTGTTATGTACCTCCTCATACCCCTGTAACATTTCTCCTTTTTCCATCTTTGAACATCAACACGAAATAGAAACAACAAAAAAATTGAATACTCCCTGCAATTTTTAGAATGGAACGTTGGAGTGTTAAGAGCGAAAGCGCAAACGGGAGCAATATTAATTCTTATATAGTGGCATTTAATTTTAAAATACGTCATACAACATTTCATGCCAAACAACAATCGCCCAGCTGCTCATTCGCATTTATAATATGTGTATGTACTATATATACTATCATCATTGGCTTTTCTGTAGCCACTTACACATAAACATAAACGTGCGCACGCGACGTTTTCATTCTCACAGACCTCGACATCAAGAATCTCATCCGAAAGCTCGCGCGTCGTCTTGCCTCCATATATCAGTGGGCCAACGTGTAAAGCCTCTCTCTCCAAGATTAGCGACCCGTAATTCTTACTCCGCCGTCGTTCTCTCTGCCTCTCATCGCTTTTTTTCTCACTATCCCCATTCGAAAAAAGACTTCAGATTTCATAAGCATAAAAAGAAAAACCTGTAGATTTTTTTCAATCGCATATTATACTGTGAATGATAATGATACAACCTAATCTTGCATTTGTATATAGAGACACAGTCATGTGACTCACATTACAACAATTCGATTAATCACAAAACGTATTCATGATTATTAACGAACAGTAAATATATCTGAGGTGGGTAATGTGAGACATTATACCCGTGAATGAATTCCTTTATCTGCCGTTTTATTACTTCCGACTGTAGTATGAGATCGAAAAATGAGACGAACTGGACTTTGAGTACAGCAAATGATTAAGAAGAATATTAAATATGTTATTGTTCAATATCATTTACAAGATGAATACAATTTCCGTCATGAACTCTTCATTATAAATATCAAAAGTTTGCCTTAGTATGATGAAAAGTCTTCAACAATTTCTAAAATGTAACATCTCTATGACAACTCTCTAAATGAAACAATACGCACGAATTCAATTCTCCAGTAGCTGCTCTAAACATTTTCCAATCAAATTAATTGATGTCGTAGGTGTCACTCCCCGGATTCCATCATAAAATTGACGTATCATCAAGTAGTGATGGAGAAAATCCGGTTGAAAATATGATCCTGCAGATAGATGCAATCAAATGTGTCGTTCTTTGTTCAATGCACCTGCTGAGACTCATTCAACAATGGAATTCGTTAGAATTAATAATGAAAGTTCAATCAAAGGATTTGTGAGTTCATGAAAGAACCGCTGCACATATCATTCCAAATATGTAACCCACTCGACATCAATAAATGTTCCAGAATCACTAAGCAAATATATACATATATCCATACATGTTCGATGCACGTATACGTCACTGTAGAATGTGACTAAACGTTGTGAGGAGAGATCAGGGTGCGTGTCTTCGCACGCTCTCGCGGTCCATCACACATCCCCTTCATCTCTCTCTCAACGTATTTCCCGCATTCACGTATTATTAGAACGCAAATGCGTTTTGTGTATACGAAAATATATAGTGTGTCTCGTCGAGCGAATGAACATTATGATGTAGGCGATATGTCTTGATATGATTTTTAAAGTTACTCTCTGAGGATGTACATATATCATTGTTTATAATTATCTTTAGTACATAGAACTCACATCAATTCAATGATAATATCAATCGTCAATCAGTATATGAATGAATGGAATAATAGAAACACAAATTGTATGAAAATCACTGACATATGCGAAAGAGTTTTGTGTAATTTTATTTCTTACCTTGATGAAGTGCTGGAAGAGGTGTTGGTGAGAATTGAAATGGTTCTTGTTTTATTTTCACTGAATGTGGCGAATCCTGAATACTACTGAGGTTGGGACTGCTGATGGTACCATTGCCCTGTTGTATCTCCTGTTGGGACATTGGAAGGATAAGTCAAATTATTTTTAAATTTGTGTCATGCATTGAGACTTTTTTTATCAGAATGTTCTGAATCGCCGAAATAAGGTTGAACCTAATTTAAGTGTCCTATTTTATATCGAATGCCCCCAAGTTTAATAGTGGTGATTTGATAATGATCAAGATGACAGTTCTATTCAGCATTGCCTGGATCAAAACAAAAAAATTGATCGTGACAAGTGGAGAAGAATGAAAAAGAGAAGTGTTTGACAAATATGGGGATATTGAAAGTCAATGTTGAAAACTCATAAACATTGGAATAAAACATATCAAATATAAACATCATGACGAGAGTAAGACTTTTGGCTTGGGGTTTGCAATGTTTGAAGTCCCGTCACTGTGAGCTTACAAACATCACGTCTTCTGTTGTGACACATTGCATTATGCTCGGATGAAACTTACGATCTTAACTGAGATCGTCGATTCGCAATCATCTCCCCCAGAAGTATTTATCATCTAATGTTGTACACATATTGTATATGACTTTGATGATTTCACGGGTTGAAAAATTGTGTCAAGTAATGTATCAGACCAATATGAACTCGATGCCCTAATACCCCTAATATTGCTTGTTATTCAATATACAAATATTCCATTCGACCAGATGGAAGCATGAACTCTTTCTCTTAATAGGACTCAAAATAATTATCACAACTATAATTTGGCAGTGTATTTGCATCAGATATCATGAGTGCATTAACGCTTCAGCTCGTCGTCACAATGAAAAACGTTTGCACAAGGCGTTAAATAGTCATTACATACAATCTGTGCACCATATATAAATATGTATATGAGTACAGTGCCAACGAGTTTGTGGACAACCAAATAATTCTCGACAGCTATTAAATTATAAACTCATTACATCTAAGCTGTTGCAAGTTTTACTACCTATTTTATTATCTATCACTTGTATATTTACATACATAAAGAGAAGAAGCATAAATGTTGACACCTCAAACATAAATATTTTTGTTCAAGAATTTATCACTGAAGATAAGATTTTTCGTTTTTTTTTTTTTTTTTTTCATTTTCTAATAGTGAAAACAATCGCAAATAATTATTACAAAATATATGCAGGGGAACACTCCTATCGATTCTTCGATGTGAATTTATTCTTCTTTACCTTTGTAATGTAATTGCAGCATTTGAATTCTGACCTTGTTATTTCCGACGATCGATTGTATCTGATGTCAACTGATACATTACACATCACTTTAATACAATGTTCATTCAGATGATTATGGAGTGTTATTATGAAGTCTTGAATAAATATCGAAGTCTTCGTTATTTCTCATCAAAGTCGATTGCATTCTTAAATATCGTAATATTATTTCGCGATATATAACGACTTTCGTATACACTGCGCAATAGTATGATCTTGATTATCAATGACCCAAGAAAATGAATATGACATGTTGCAGCGCATAGTTGTGTAAATTATTCAAGTATAGAAAAATTATGATAGCGAATTATTTCTCAATTATACCCTGGATAATTCTAATGTATTACTTGAATAAATATATTTGTCACTGATCAATTAATGAAACTCACCCCCGCAACTGGTATCACATGTGAAACCATTCTGAAGCCACTGTTAATAATCTGATTGTTCACAAAGGTTGAGACTCTTCACGCAGCATTTATTTGTTCCACATTGGTAAAACCTTTTCACAGGAACAAACAGTTCTTCCACAAAAGTACTGCATACGCGTTCAAATACTATGAAGAGAGGAGAACGAAACTATCACTATCACTTTCTGGATCCACTATAAATTCTCCGACGAGTATGAAGATGAAAAAGCTAACTTCATCCAACAAATGTTGAACGATCCACCTTGTCCATTGATCGTTTATTCTCTCTACTTTTGATTTCGTTCATTTGATTCTTCGTCGATATCATCAATTACAATTACGAACCAATAACTCATCTTGATTGATCATTCTTGTTTCATTTTTGATCTTCATCTGACAAATGAACCATTATGAAGGAATCGCGCGATATTTGCTCCTCAGTATAGATGTCAGTCAGTAATTTGACCTATGGTCATACGCTTGACCGATTAAAAAATTCGGATTTTCAAGTTATTCATTCGTATTATCACTATTCAGGAATGCTTTCGTCACATGTAGTATGAAGAGATCTGAAACACAAGAAGAAGAAGCAACTATATTACCACGTATCTATGCTCATTATCTCTATAAAACATACACACACACACACACACCCATACAATAGCAAGTCAATGTGAATTGAAATATCGATTAATGGTAGGCAAACAACTAATAAGGAAATAAAATAACTCGTCCAATGGAGAGTCCATGAACGAGATATTTAACTCTTTTGCTTAATGTGCTTATAATGAAAAGAAGATAATTGTTGGATTCATAGATCTGCTTTCAATTCTGTATGCGTCAAACCTAATTAAACAACATTAGTTGTCTCTAATCCCCATACTTTCCAACGAGTTGAGTCATAAAATGCGTTAAAAATCGAGCAACACATGAACTAATATCAAATGTGCATATCTTCTCTTTTCCTTCAAATGATCGTGTCCTATCTGTACTCATGTATACACACGAATAGAGACGCCGCGCGCGCGTTCATGACAAGTCAGCGACAGCTGAACACTTTTAGTTCGCATCAAGGAAAAAAACACACACGCCTTAGCGCCGACTTGCATCTTTCACGCGATCTCATGGGATCTATAAATGCTTCCGTCGGGTAACTTACGATTCCTTGTTCGATGTTCACTAACACTCATTGGCATGTAAGTATATCCATATATACATACTTCTTAAGGACTGCATTGTGTCTCATATAAATTCTTGTGTCAAAGGAAGTGTCACCATGCCGGGACATTAGTCAGGGAAAGAAAAAAACAGTTGAAAGGAAGACCCACCCGACTTGTTTACAATCAAATTATCGCACGTCTCACACAGAGAAAAGGAAAATTAATTCATTTGTATAAGTTCTGTTGTGCTGCATCAATTTTTAGATCTGTGCTATGATTCACTGAGAAAAAGCAAAAAATGAAAAGAGTTCGATTCAAATTAAATCGGTTCGCAACTTCAATTTTCATTCTGGAAGTGGTTAATTAGATTCGTACCTGTTGCGTACGGTGCCAGGAAATTTATTGATTGCAAACAATCAACAGAATTGAATGTGAGATATAAAAAATTATTTTAAAAATCAGCGCACTCTCTAAGCTATCCATGGAGGAAGGACGTTGGTCCATGATTGAAATGACGAATAGATCCAACGGCTCAATTATGGAATCAGTACATCAATTTTTTATCTCCTATTTCAGTTTTCTCCTCAAGCAAACTTAAGTCTATTTCGAAACCTCTTAATATTCAAATGTAAATAAAGAAAACCGGAGATTATTTGTACGTACTCGATCACCGTCGGCCCGAGCATATACGCGAATTCAAACTAGAAGCACAAACACCAGTTTGGGATTAGTGATTTTTCTGTCACGTTAAAACAAGGGTTGACACTTAAGCGCAACGATTTGATGTAAGTGAATTGTCGTAATTAATTTCCACATACACTGGAACAAGTACATATATGCATACGCGTCGTGATAAAACGATGATCACTGGCCTCCCAGAGATCAAGCATATCACAATTAAATTCTACAAGTTCGATTAATTGTCATGTGGAATTGTATAATTAAAATAACGAATAAAAAAATTCGCGTGTTTATATGCACGATGTGATAAATCGTCAATTCCGTTAGGCGTATTGGTGTTGAGAATTCTTCAATTTAATTTTCAACAATCACGGACGCACACGCGACTGATAACGATGTTTACATGTTTAGATTGTAATTAGCATATTATATTGTATTATCACTCATACGCTCGATGAACGTAATAATGTATATTACGCTCGGTTTGAAGAATATTGAAATTTGTGTATGATCTATATTCACGGTAGCTGAAAAAAAAAATATTTGGAGTTTATAAACTCACGTTTAATAGTTAAACATTATCCTAACCACACACTCAATCTCTTATAAATATTAATATCAAATTGACAGTATGATCATACGAGCCAATAAGATATATAAAATATTTTTGATCATCGTTACATTTTTACCTTCTAACTTTCAGAGTTCCTTTTCAAATTATCCAGTTGCCCATAATATCCTTGCACTCACAAAACAATAGAATTCAGAAATGCACTTTTCATTCACTCGTTTGTCTGTAGAAAATTGAACGATTTATGAATGGAGTCTGAAGAAGAAAAAATGTTTTTATATCGATAAATGATCTTGCGTTATTAAATAAATGTATGTAAATATTGAAGAACAACCGTTTGTGACACGTGATGTGGCACTGAACATCCACTGAAGAGTGAAACTGGATTGAGAGTGAGGCATTAAGAGCACATAGCACACAGTCAACGTCGGCGACGGCGTCACGAACGACGACGCGGGTGGATGCGAAGAAACGGTGGAGGCGGAGCTATTGGTTCACGCTTGATGAAGCATTTCAATCCGCCCCCGCTTCATCCTTTATTTCTTTTCCTCCTATTTTAGTTTAATATCAGCAAATTAAACAGACCAATACAATATGGAATTTGCATCTAACATATCAATCATATATGGATAATGATTAAATCGGTGATCGAAATCACATGAGTTGTAATCAGAATTTCAATACTCGATTGGATTATCATTCCGTGAAAAATGTAAAGGTTTTTACAATATTATATGTATCCATTTCTGCAAAATTAAACGGACACGTAACAAATCACTGCGATACTTCTCTTATGTAGAACGAAAGTTCAACTGTTGATAAATATTTGTTTCCATTCAATAAACCTTTTTCAACAATAATTAATTTCCATTGCCCTTCTCAATATTGAAGTAGTTTTCATGTCACTTTTTCATCATCAATCAGTGGCAAAGGATTTTCCTTTTCCAGAAATGACTTGAGTTCTTGAAGAGCCTATAGAGCAGCTTCTACAAGATCAACCAACGAAGATTCTATCTAGTTCAATGAATGTCTAAATATTTTGATGCTAATGTGGTTGCAACGAAAGTCTCCATGATTATTTTTTTGTGTTATAATTTGGGAATGTAATCGTGCTGACAGAACTACAATGGAATCAGACAAAGGGATGGATTTATATAATTCAATTCGAATAACTCTGATGGCTTAACATTGGATAAAAGAGAAATGGAATTAGAGCATTGAATAGCCCATCCGAATTATTTGTAAATAAGTAAATCACCAATTTTGGCAACCACTATTGATCTTGAACTAATTGTAAAATGCATACAGACTGCAAATATAACGTGGATCTCTGTCAAATCAGAGAATTATTCACATTCCCGGGATGTATTTTTCCAGAATTCAATGCTCACCTTTTTCTTCATTGAAAAAATTTTCTATTTATTCATGTTTTTCAGTTAAAATCATATAAACATGTGTTACGCAATTGTATCATTTGCATGGCATTCTAGTTAAAATTGTTACGAAATTGTGTGGAAGAGGTTATTCATGAATCATGAATAATATGTATTACATTAGTTTGTAAACATACAACGAATTGAGGCCATGAAAAAAGGGTGTAATACTTAACTGAGTTGAGCTGACAATGCATCATGACATCATTTCTGCGGTATATTTATCAATTTTAACTTCATAAAACTGAAATTATTATACAGTGCATACCCAATATGAACATTCAATGGATGAACAAATCATTTTTCTCTCAGCAGGATATCACACTCGTATTTAGAAATCCTATTTACTCGAATTCCTGTGAAATATGATGTAAATTCATTTTCAGATCTTAATAGATAATCCAATTGATTCGACCTATGAATAATTATGTGGATGCTTAATTGTCCAACCATATGATCGTTATTGTCTTTGATGAGATACTCGTAACAATGGAAGTTCTATGAAATATAGAGATTCGTGAAGTATACAATAGTGAAATAAACGCGATAGAGAACCCGCGGTCGCCATGATTGGGCGTCAACGGGTGGCATTTCATGTCATCTGATTGGTCGCAGTCGCTGCGGTTGCGTTAGTATAGTAACGGATAAAACGTTTTGCACCGGCCCAATGAGGGTTTCTCAACCTGGTATTTTGTATGGATCAATCATCATACACATATTGATGTGGAGCATAGTGTAAAAAAAAAAAGAAGAAAAAGGAGTTCGAGGTCAAAATCGACACAATCGAATTCATTTGTAAGCAACTTTTTTACCTTACTCATTATTACTTATGTTGGTCACGGGCATTTATATAATTACGAACTGTAATCTCCAAATTATGAGAGCACTTTTCCAATGGAAACAATTACATTGCACTCAGCTAATGATTACGATCATTTTCCACGAGATAAAGCCGAGGATTTCCCACTACAAATGATTGAATTAATTTTCGTTAGAATAATTTGTGTTTTTATGTTCAGTGAATAAGATCTCAATAAATATTTACAAATAAAACATTTGAGTATGAATATAAACTGTATCTATGATTATCATGAAAATCTTTGATAAAACATACACACTGCTTCAAGTACCCCAATGACTCAGTGGATGAAATGGGATGATGTATTTTTCTTCCTTCATATACACAGTTCATGGTTTCATATTACAACCCATCGTGCTACAAGTCCTATGTATCGCTTTCATATACATAAACTTGTACATATATATGTATGGACAGAATGGGCGCTAAGCGACACCCTTCAATTCGCATATTGAGTAACAAAACAATTTTTCGTAATCTACAGATATGGTGCATTTTGCTTTCATAAACTATCATGATTAATCATAAGACATCATACGTACCGAATCGTATACATATATGAAAGGGATTGTCAACAAATTGATAAAAACACCAAGAGAATGTCCCAGTGTATTTATTATTATTATTAATTTATCGTCATTCGAGAGGAACTTCTGATTCATCAGTTCCAAAAATAAACGTTTCTTGGAAATTCTGTTCTCATAAGGGAAAAAAATTGTTAGCACATTTTATTTCCAAGTTGAATCGGCTTTCGAATATGAACAAATGGCATCATATATGGACTAGATGACAATTTCAGTGTTTATTTCTCCTCTACTCATCTTCATCTCCGAAATGCCCACATCGTGAAGAGCAAAAAGTGTATACCATGCATCGAAGTTTAATTCGGAATCTGCAAATGAAAACATTTTCCGCAGATATTGATGCTCATGAATTGTAACAAATTATCTCACAACTTTATTTCCGTTACGGAAGTTTATCATTGAATATACCGGAATGTTTAGCAAAATGTTTGTGGTAAGTTAATATATGCGTAGATTAATAAATGAAAACCGAGTATGATATGAGAATAGAAGTGTTGGTGAGTTTGAATCGTAATATTTTTCAACAGCTATGAACCATGAGCAGGCTAATTGTTGATCGAATGCTGGAGTAATGAACAGTTATGTTTCCAACATAACGGTCTATTGTTATTCAAGTACAATGGTAATGTTTGGTGAAACGATGGCTCAATTGTTCAATTGTTTCCACCATCGTTTAACATTATTGTTGATATATGAAAATGTTCTACGATTACCTGTCGCGTCTATTACCAATTTGTTTTTATACCACCTATAGTTATGAATCTACCGTAATGATGACTGAACCTTCTTTTGTTCATATCGTTCATCCAATGATCACGAAAAAACGAGAAACAAGTGGTAAATCAGTCCAAGCTTCTTCCTTCTGTAGACACGCAATATTTATTGAGATACGATGTAAACATGATGAGAAAGTCAACAAAAGATCGCAAGGAAGTATGAAAAGAAGGTCCCTCTGCACATAAAAACTGAGTATAAAACTGCCAAATTGAATGTATAATCCGTACTAGTGAACATACAAAAAGTGGAGTATATACTCGTGCTGAGTGTTTGAACAAGATACCAACCCTCAATGCTCCTGCGACTGCCTTCGTTTTACTGTTCCTTTGTATAGGATTATAAACATATGAAAGTCATGCGACTCCAAGCTTACGACTCTCGAATCTTTACTGTATTGCATCATGTGTATTCTAAACAAAAAGATATGAGTTAAGAGGAACAGCACGAATATGAACAACAATTATATCAAACGATAACATAATTATGGAAACAACGCCAGCAATATGTCTTTGTGTCAATGATTCTTTGACACGATTTAGCGAAAACATTTGACGCCATTCTGATTTTCAAATACTCAACATTTTCCCGCTGATGCTATTGGCCGAGCAAAAAAATGGCGGTGATGGTGGGTAATGTTTTCGGTGATAACGTCATTCTCGACATTATCTTCTTCTATAAGGTTGACAGGGAAATTTATATAATCTCAATACTTGAGGAACTATTCAGTACATGAAAAATGAATACCGTTAGATATGTGATAAAGGGTTATGCAGATATATTGGGGAGATTAGCACAAACATATAAACAGAATGGAGGTATCATCAATATGGTCAAAACTATATACAGGTGAATGTTTGGATCGATCTCTGTATTTGGAGATACAAATATATATTTTTATGCCAATCAACTGATGAGGTTATGTTATCCCATGAATTGCAAACTTTGTCAATATATTAGTATGATGAAAGGATAACTTCACTGTTGGCTTCCGGTATGAATTAATTGAATCAATTCGTTTCATCAACAGGACAGATGACCTGAAATTTGGTACCCACGTTGGCACAGATAAATATGGCAACCGCTATTTCCAAAATGATTATTATTTCTATGGTAAAGATTCCTCCTTTTTCATCTTGATATTGATCTTGGCAATAATTGAAAACCGATTAAAACTGATATGTTTTTCATCAGGACGAAATCGTTGGGTGATCTACGCCGATAAGACCCAACTCTGGTATGACGGCTCTCAAATTCCAGCTGAATGGTTCGGATGGTTGCATTACAAGACAGATCTGTTGCCACATCACGACCCAAGCAGACCTCATCACAAGTGGATGGCTGATCATACCGAAAATCTTTCTGGAACAAAAATGGCTTACATGCCATATAGCACAACAAAGTCAAAAGTTGAACCCTGGAAGCCATCATGAAGTTATTGATGGTTTGTGTGTATTGACTGATGTAGAAATACTATGATCAATTGTAATTTCCGGAAATACAGTCACTCATTATTATGAGTATAGATACATCCATTCGGAATAGAAATAATTCGCATCGCGACCCTTAAACCTACATATTTGTTGCCGAATGGTTATACTCGAACAAGTAGATCATCAGAATGTGAACTTCATTTCCAAATTTGAATCATATATAGAATTTTATAGAAATTTTTGTGTATCAAAAACACCTTAATGGTGAATAGAACAGAATTGTACAGAGAATATAAATGTTAATCGTGTTCTTATATGGAGACATTGACGAAATTTCTTGCATGATAATAACTATGTACGTTAATGTTGATGTACCCCTATGTTGCTCCCAGTGATCTTATAATTCTTTGTTATTTCTTCATTGATAAGTAGCTCCAGATAGTGATATCAGTTCAACATCATGATATTCTCGGCAAATCTGAGACTCTGTGAATATGGCAGTATTCAGAGTAAGAACCTGAATGAATAATTGGACTACAGATGATTTTACCCTTCATCCTCCTTTTCTTCATGTACGGGAAATAGTTGATGTGCGATATAATATACATAGAAGGAGATATTGAGTTCATGGGGTAGAGTTGTGACGTTCAGTAACATTTGATTATGTCAGAAGGACACAGCGCAGATTCACTTCAAGGACAGTCCAATATAAATATTCGCGCGATTGAAAACATCGATAAATCGTCATATGCAACAACGAAGCTATGGCCATTTACAGATTGAAATACATAAATATTATACCATCCACTGATAATGTAGAAGGCTGCAATATTTCTCAGAGTATCTTCGACTGAAATGTAACATTCAAATTTACCAGAAAACTTGTGTCATGAATATTAGAAATTGAATAAAGCTACAAGCGTTGTCATGAATAGTAAGTCCGAACAGTGGGACTTATGAGTCCGAATTCGAACGTACTTCTCCGGCAAGTTCGATTCCAACTCAATACACGCTAAAGCGAGGTAAAAATGGTTCATACAAGGATGCGCTATACGTAACGCCCCCTGCAATTGGTCCTAACACCTCATGAAGACATCTTTTTCCCTCTCTCTCGTGTGGTGCAGTCTCATGTCAATAGTCAATACAAGAATGGGTTTGAGTTTCTCCTGCAGAACTAAATACAGACATATTAAGTGGTAGAATTAAAGTGCGAACTGTGTCCGTTCAATTCACATATTAAATAATAAACATCATAATTCCATATCAATGTGATATATAGTGAAGTCTCCATTTATCTATAAATGCCTCGTGTGCTTTACATCTTGAAATCAATTCGCTTTCAAGCTGATCTGCAGGGGCGGCGTGAGAACGCAAGGTACAACAAACATACACATACATCTCACACACGAACAACTGTGAATGTGTACACCGCGATCAATAAATTATTGGAATAAAGATTTTGCATGAATATTCCTGAAGAATGTTTATTCCATATCTGGACATGATGATTGTGATTCTAATTATATATATAGATGCATGTCTATACATACGCAGATACATATTTTTTCCATTCCGGGATTGCATCGCTGCAATGCTAACATATTAACCCTTATCGATTATCTGCTTTAGTATGTATGGAAAATGTAACATGAAATATTTTCAACCTGCAGTCAGCTCACCTCTTGAATAACTGCTTTTTGCCTATAAAGATCAGACCTCAGGGCCATTACAATGCTACTTAATTATCGCTGCGTTGTTTCGTATTGTTTTCAAACACAACTTGCTTCGTTAGTATCCATAATTATCTGATTGTATGCGCGTGGAACATATGCCGCATGATTGCTTATCTATTAAAAAAAATATGAAGCTAAATTGGATCAACTATCGGGAGTCATGATAATTTGGGAGTAATTCTTGGTTCATCTTTTCTTTTCCAGGTGGATAACAATGGAAAAGTAGATGCATCTCATGGCTAAGAGCGCAAGTGGCATTGAAAAAATTGGGGAAGAATACTTGGATACAGCTAGAACATGGTCATGTTTAAATTATCATCGTCATCGTCATCACTTACATTGTCAGTCGCAGATACCACAAAGTGACGCATTTAAGCGAAAAAAGAAAACTGAATATAGAAATACTCATTCCAAAAATATTTCTATCCTGCAGCACGATATTGTACGGTGAGTTCAGATGGATATTTAATTCGTATGTTTTTGTAGTAACGTAATTGTCTTTGTTATTATATTGTTGTGATATTACGATAATGCCTCCATTTAATTCGATGCACATTTATAAGTGGATATTTTCATAAGATACCAGTGGTTTAATAAAAATATAATCCGTGTAAATATATATTTATATATTTTTTATT
>JABMBR010009589.1:0-45361 GCA_018881525.1 Meteorus sp. PSUC_FEM 10030008
TATAAACATACATGTTGTTAAATATTAATAAACCTCATTTGGGAGAAACAAATAATTTTTTGACTACAATAAAGCTTTCTTCCACCCAAAGAAATATCTTGGAAAGTCTTTAATGAACTGATTTATTTCCTCCAAACAAATCCTTCTATCAGTGGATTGACCAACTTTAATCTTAATATTGCAACGATAAGGTACTTATGTTGGTTTTTCGTATTGAATACTAATAAATCATTTATTAAATAGTAATAAATATTTCGTTGATGCAAAAAAATACCCTCTGATAAATGATTTATTAACTGTAAATAAATATTTGTTAAAAAACTTGCCCCAAACAAATGATTTATAACTATTAACAAATCTTTTTTGGTGCAAAAAAATTCTTCTATCAGTGCATGTACCTGGATTTTATGGGAACATTACTACATTGACGTCATGAGAATAAGTACCTTCACATTTACTTTTTAAAACGGTCATTAGAGAATATTAGAAAAACGAGCGCATAATGAAATTTGAAGTACAATTCATCATAATCCGCTTTAACAATTGATCGTAAATAATTGTATGTATCCATGAAGTGCATGTATGGGTGAAGGTTTGACTCACCGTTCTTCTCCCTTCGTAGTGCAAGAAGTGGCACTATTTCTTCATTTAATTGCTCTTCAAACATGCTTAAGATCAAAGTAATTGATATAACGCTAGATATTCAATACACGTTAATATTCAATAAGTTCCTTGCTTCGACTGTATGAAAATTCCATCTTGTATGATTCCTGATAATTTATCATCTTTCTAAGTTCAAATAGGTCAACAATTTGTCTGCCGTACAAATATAATCGGACAATTGTTTTTTTCAATTAAAATAGTATAGACGTATGCATATTCAAGTAGATGATGGTTAATGAAAATGATAAAAGTTCAATTACAGTTTGAAGTTGATATGTTTCTGCCAAAGATGTTGATAAACATAACTGAGAAATTATAATTCAAGTGAACGTATTCTTTGATACATTCCGTTCATAAATCTAACATTATTCGAAATTAGAGCGATACAATTAGGATAAAAAATTCCCTATATTTCACTGATCTAGAGACATTTCATAGTGAGTGTGAACACTGCTGCAACTATACAAGTCATATATTCCTTGGAGTGACACGCATATTTCTACAACAGAATCCAAATTGTATTTTTTCGTCATAACCTGTGTTTTGTACTTCCAATACAGCAGCGATAGATCAACAAATAAGAAGCCAATAAGATAATTAATTGAAAATTAGGAAGACGAGAGAGTCGTGTCTACCATCATGACGCTCGCAAATAAGGTTAGTTTTGTTTTTGTGATGAACATTTTTCACACTGATGTGAAAGTCAAAAGTTGGGTTATGTGCCATTTTATTTTCATTTCATATTTTTATACTTATATTGATATATCAAACACGACATTCAGATGGAGATTGATGAAAAAGCGATTAAAGGTGAAGGGTTCAAGCCATACTATATTACGAAAATCGAGGAGCTTCAATTAACCGTCGCTGACAAAGCACAGAATCTGAGAAGACTCCAAGCTCAACGAAATGAACTCAATGCAAAAGGTACATTGGATGTATCCATTTCGCAATGTTAATGAATAATGTTGAATTATCCAGCATTGTTTCATTTTGTTTTTTCGCAGTCCGTATGCTTCGTGAAGAGTTACAGCTGCTCCAAGAGCAGGGCTCCTACGTCGGAGAAGTTGTAAAGCCTATGGACAAGAAGAAAGTGTTAGTTAAAGTTCACCCAGAAGGGAAATTCGTTGTTGACTTAGACAAAAACATTGATATTAATGATGTGACACCGAATTCTCGAGTCGCATTGAGGAATGAAAGCTATACGCTCCACAAAATTTTACCTAATAAAGTCGATCCATTAGTATCACTCATGATGGTCGAGAAAGTTCCAGATTCAACCTATGAAATGGTTGGAGGATTAGATAAACAGATCAAAGAAATAAAAGAGGTTATCGAATTACCAGTGAAACATCCAGAACTCTTCGACGCGCTTGGTATCGCACAACCAAAAGGTGTTTTGTTATATGGTCCACCCGGTACTGGAAAAACTTTACTGGCTCGTGCTGTTGCTCATCATACTGAGTGCACATTTATTCGAGTTTCTGGTTCGGAATTGGTACAGAAATTCATTGGTGAAGGATCTCGAATGGTCCGAGAACTTTTTGTTATGGCACGTGAACATGCACCATCGATCATTTTCATGGATGAAATCGATTCAATTGGAAGTTCTCGTATTGAATCTGGCTCTGGTGGTGACAGTGAAGTACGGCCAACAAAATTTTTACATCCCTATAAAAAATCACTCATTTGGTATTATGTTCATATTTATTTCCATGCCATGAACATTCAAATAGTCTCGTCAACTAATAAGGAATCATTGCCTACGATATATAACTCTTTTTGTGTTACATTCATAGGTGCAACGTACGATGTTGGAGTTATTAAATCAACTCGATGGTTTTGAAGCAACAAAGAATATCAAAGTCATTATGGCCACCAATCGTATTGATATTTTAGATCCAGCTCTTCTGCGTCCTGGACGTATTGATCGTAAAATAGAATTCCCCCCACCAAATGAAGAAGCACGTCTTGATATTCTGAAAATCCACTCGAGAAAAATGAATTTAACTCGAGGAATTAATTTACGAAAAATCGCGGAACTTATGCCAGGTGCTTCAGGTGCAGAAGTTAAGGTATGGATAGAAAGAATCAAAACTCCAGGAAAGAAGTTGATGCTTGCTTCGTAAATTATGAGATCGTTTCTATTATCTTTTCAGGGCGTGTGCACTGAAGCTGGTATGTATGCACTTCGTGAACGTCGTGTCCACGTAACTCAGGAAGACTTTGAAATGGCAGTGGCCAAAGTGATGCAAAAAGATTCTGAGAAAAATATGTCCATCAAGAAATTGTGGAAGTAATATTCTCAAATCACGATCACACTATGTGTCCTGTTCTTCAATCAACTATCACATTCATTTGGTATTACATGTCGACCAGAATTGATAAAAGTGTGCAGAAATTCATTCTGATCATTGTATCAATAAACGCTATATTCTAATTTAATGCCTCACGTTGAAAGTTATGGCGAACCATTCTACCACAGTAAATTTCATCCAAGTATTTCCCATTGAAGTTCATCTTGCACGCACATAAATACGGTCTCCAATTGAGTTTCTCTACAATTCATTCATATAGAGCCATAACACATGATTTTTTTCTTCCCATAAGTTTTGATCAATCATGAATTGCATAAATTATATCAGTTCAAACATTTGCCAGAAGTCATAGTATGGTAAAATTTTTTTTCAAAATTTCCCGGGGATCATCGCCATTTTGTTTCCATTCGGTCGATTCCGATACCAGAGGATCGATATGAGAAAACGAATCGACTCTCGTAAGGAACGATTTGGAATTGTGTATCTCTACTGTCAAACCAACGAAAACATTCCTCGGTCTAATTATCTTCCCCTATATTGAAGTATCCCTACCAACTCGAAAACGCATGCGCTCATTACGCTCTTCTATCTAGAGTTCTGTACGCATGCGCTTTATGTATTTTTTCATACAGCTCACAATCGTGTAAGAATATACTGGCTGTCGGTACATGCGTTCACATTCAAATTGATGGGGGTACTTCACAGTAGGACACAGTAGGAGAAGATAAATAAGTTAAGGAATGCTTTCGTTGGTTCGACAGTATACTGTCGAACTTTATAGAGTGTAGACGAAAAACTAAAGAAGAGTTCAACGAAAGACATGGATGAATTCAGGTAAACGTTGTAACAACGATTTTTAGGTTAACTTTTTCATAAGGTTTTTCATACATAACCAATAAGATAACCCGGTACTTTCATAATTCTCAATGAACTTAGAGCTCATTGTTTCATAACCTCATTGTTTTCAGTTTCTCGGAGGAAGATGGTGGTGATACTGCAGATTCATTAGATATTAAACCACCACAGGCAACTGCACGTTTGCACAAATCGAGCTCATCGCGTAGACGTGAAAAGCATAGCGAACGACGCGATAGGCGTGACGATAAGGAGCGAAAATCGCGTCATCACGATCGTGAAGATCGTCATAGAGACAAGCACCGTCATCGACGTCATGGGATTGAGTCGATGGAAAGATCGGAGCGTTCAGATTCAACGAGACGTGATCGTGATAGACTCGAACGTATTGAGAGAATGGAGGCGCATTCTCGTGATCGGGACTCTTCAAGACACGAGAGGAAAGAGCGATTAACTGGTGATCGTGTTCTGGAGGATTTACGTACAAGGTCAGTTTTAATTTCAACATCTCATATTATGATCTATATAACTGATATATGCAAGATTTGTAACACGATATCAACTAATATATTGAACAAAAGGCATTTGGGTTCTAGATTACTCGACAAACGGCGTGAAAGACGTGATGATCCAAGGGATTCACGAGAATATAAATCAGAGTCTCGTCGTGAATTACGCTTGGATGAGACATCCCGTGAATCCTCAACTCGCAGTAGACGTGCTGATATCCGAATAGAAGAATTGCGTGATCGTCGTGAGATGCGTGTCGTTGATGAACAAAGGCAACAACAGCAACAACATCAGCAACAGCAACATATACAATCAATGGATGTTTCGTTCTTTGAAGCTGAAATGCTCGAAAGACAAAGTGAAAAACGACATAAGAGGAATCACAAACATGAAAGAACTCGCGACCGGAATCGTGATGATATGGAACGTGAACAACGTGAAAAGCAATTGCGTGAGGTTATGGACATAATGCACGATGACGATATTGAAAATATGGATATGTGTGAGATGCCATCTTCAAATAATAAAGAATCAAAAGAAATGTCTGAACAGGAATTGAGAAAGGAGAGGTTACTTGAAGCTGATCGTGAAATGGCCAGAAGAAAAGAAGTGTCGAGGTTGGAATTAGAAGCACGGCGGTTGAAACGTGGTGAAAAACGTCCACATAGTTCAGACTGTGATCCAGATCCCTCAATCGTCGAAGTGAGTGATGAGAGTGGTGGCAGTTTGGCGCAATCTGATGATGATCAATCGAAGTCGGTGAAGTCTGAGGAAGCCCATTCATCAGATGATCATCGTAGCGGTCAAGAACAGTCACCACTAAAACATTCGAGTGATTCCTCAGATTCAAGTACTGACGAAGACGAAGATGAAGATGATGACGATGATGATTCAAATGATTCACATAAAGGATCCAACGATACATCGAACGATGGGTCAGACTACAATAATCCAAGCCCACTATCAGTTGACCGTCTGGTTAAATCAGATCATTCTGACGGTGGATCACCAGGACACGTTGAATCCAATGGCACGACTGTCAAAGAATCTGAAAAAGATGAACAAATGGTTGTAGAAGAAACCAAAGAAGAAGAACCTGAACTGCCACCATATTTACCAGCAATCCAGGGCTGTCGTAGTGTCGAAGAATTTCAATGTTTGAATCGTATCGAAGAAGGAACTTATGGTGTTGTTTATCGTGTTAGAGATAAACGTACTGATGAAATTGTTGCGCTGAAACGTTTGAAAATGGAAAAAGAAAAAGAAGGTTTTCCAATAACAAGTTTGCGTGAAATCAACACACTTTTGAAAGCACAACATCCAAATATTGTTACGGTACGCGAAATAGTTGTTGGCAGTAATATGGATAAAATATTTATTGTTATGGATTACGTTGAACATGATTTGAAGTCACTAATGGAAACAATGAAATTGAAGAAACAAGTGTTTATCCCTGGTGAAGTGAAATGTCTTATGCAACAGTTGTTGAGTGCAGTTGCGCACTTACATGACAACTGGATCTTACATCGCGATTTGAAAACATCTAATTTGTTACTGAGTCACCGTGGCATATTGAAAGTTGGTGATTTTGGTTTGGCACGTGAATATGGCTCACCTTTGAGACAATATACGCCCGTTGTCGTTACATTGTGGTATCGTGCACCAGAATTATTATTGAATGGTAAAGAATACAGTACTCCAATTGACATGTGGTCTGTTGGTTGTATTTTCGCCGAATTCCTTCGAATGGAAGCATTGTTTCCAGGCAAATCAGAAATTGACCAGCTCAATAGAATTTTCAAAGAGCTGGGTACACCAAATGAAAGAATTTGGCCTGGTTTCAGTAAATTACCTGTTGTTCAAAAAATTCCTATTGCTCACTATCCTGTTAACAATCTAAGACAACGATTCAGTTTACTACTATCTGATCAAGGTATGGATTTAATTAATAAAATGTTGACTTATGACCCTGTCCAACGGATGACGGCTGAAGACGCTCTGAAACATCAATACTTTTCGGAGTCACCTCTACCAATTGATCCCAGTATGTTTCCAACGTGGCCCGCCAAATCGGAGCTTGGTGCACGTACTGCCAATGCTTCACCCAAACCACCAAGTGGCGGTAGGGAATACAAACAATTGGGCGATGGCGATGAGCCCGACTTGAGTGGATCTGGAGGATTTCATATGGGGATGGTCGAAGGTGGACGTCCACCGCCAGTTGGTGTAGGATTTCATCTCAAATTTGGTATTTCTGACATGGCTCATTTAGGAAAAAAGTAGGCACATGAAGCGTGAAGATGTGCGGTTTATTGCATTTTATAATATTCATATCTACGATGCGGAATAACCAATTCATGATGAAAACAAGTAATCAGTGAAAGAAAAAGGATTGATTGCAATCAATTAATCAAATCTATCCAATTAAATGTTGAAATCCCAGTAGAAATTTTATTATTAGATATTTTGGATCTGTATTTCAAAAACATTGAGATCCACAATATTTCATATAGTGAGAATAAACACTGCTGTATCAGCAGGATGAAATAATTTGTTCAATTACGATTTTTTGAGATGAAGAAGCAGAAAGATATATCAGCGCAAAACTTTATATCAACTTTCTATTTCAATTCTTATGAACATTCGTTTCCATTCTGAATATATATTTTTAAAAAACTGCATGCTCCGAGAAAAATGGGTGAGTTGATCCATGCGAAACTGAATGATCCAATTGCCGAAACGTTCCTATTAAGATGTGTAAATATACAGTGAATCGTTACTATGAGTAAAAAATTGTAGATTTAAGGAGCAAAAAATAGAAATATCTGTGTGTACAAAATGCGATACAATTGGTATTTATATATCAGTAAATAATAAAGAATCGCCCAAATCACTTTGCGACGATGAGTAAAAATTGTCGATAAAGAACATTGTGTTGCAGTTATTTATTTCCCTTTCTCATAATTTATTTAACTCCTCGCAAGTTCATAACTTTCCTATAAATGAATACAATTTTGACATTTATCCAATTATGACTATGTACGATTGTATATATATATATTTATATTATCAGCTTCTCCAACTACAATAAGATATTGATGGCATTCTCGTCAACTATTCGACAACAAACGAATTTGAGAACCAAATACACATTCAGTTTTATTTTCCAGCATTGTTCATATTTTTAGGTAAGCCCAAGAGTGAATTGATAATTTCGGAATTACGTTTTGCATGGCACATTCGTGGTGGAAATAAAAGTATCCGTGCAAGTTGCAGTTGATCACTATCCTGTGAAAAAGTATTCAGCACATAAAAATAATTACTGAATAATATTACGATTATAAAAATGAATTATAATTTTCTCACTACTCCTCGTCCGTATGGGAAATTCGATGCCACTAGTTCACGATCAGCCTCTTCAATTACTGCCAAACAACATACCAGCAGAGTCCACATGACGATAGCGGCAAAAAAACTGCTTACTTTATCCAATTGCATCATCCTCTCTAGAGCTCCCGACTGTACATAAATAATCAAATTATTGGAATATCATAATGAAATCAACAGTTGAATAAAGGAAAATTCAACTCTGTGAGATGTGGCTACAGTCGAAGGACAAATTACCAACTCAAGTCACAGAATTGAAGTATTTTGATGCCATAAATTCAGACAAGCTCTTGGAAAGTTGATAGTAATTTACGGAATTTTTACCTAGTTAATTGAATAGAGTCTCACGATATTACGAGAGTGCAATGCAGATGTTCTTCGTAGAACGTCGCGAAATATTCTGCATTCCGACTTCATAGCTCAATTCATTTATATACAACTAAGGTGAGACAATGAGAAAATTGAATTATGTCCAAACCATCTGCAATATACGAAGACGCAAATCTGCAAACGACAGTTTATTCCACCGAGCAAGTCTCACTGTATTTCACGGTCTCTTATTTTTTTCATCTGATAAATCTTATCAATGTCACTTACAGTATTTATTCATGGAGGTGATATCTGTTTGGTTGGAAAATAGTTGAAACAACAAATTCTAGATGAATAGTCATTATGTTACATTTGATAGAAATTCATGTATGGTAGGACATAATCACACAGCATAACGACAATGCAAAAACCTGATTCCACTTCACCATGGTTCATCAACAGACTCTGGTCTATACCTGGTTTGAGTGAAGTTTTCCACGTAGTAACGTTGATGACATTTATACCCATAAATAGAAAGTTTGTAGGATCCAATGAGATGAGAAGAAAGAGTGAATTTGTGAGCAGCTAACAAACCAAGTTAGTTAGCTGTATAAGGAATTGAAGCAAGAATAGAAAATGAACAATTCTAGTTCTACATGACTCTTAAGAATAAAATAATATTAAAATGCTAATTCGCTGAACTAAAACCTGGACAAAAAAATTCGGAAACATGGATTTAAAAAAAGATGAACGATCCGATCTCGATATGACCGGATTGGGCCTTGAACCTATTGAATAAATTAGTTTTTCTCCGTTGTTTAATCATCAGAAACGAAGCATGATCGCCCTTCTCTTCCATAGCAATCAATTCGGTTCAATTCATAGGGTACATGAACCCAATCGTGTATATGAAGTGTGCACACAAATATCAATTATTATAACCAGACTCGGAACGAACAACTGAAATGAGAAAGCGAATTCATGAATTTATAAAATGTTCATCGTGATATTCAGGAAAAGTATCACCAGGTCATGTCTATAGCATCAACAAATTCGTGCGAATTGATTGCAATATGTTAGAATTCATCAATATGACAGGATACTTGAAAGAACAATAAACAATAGAAGAATGATAGAAGCATCACATTGACCTGAATGGTCCTTGAACCTATTGAGAATACTTTTTTGCTGACACCCGCGTTGTTTAATCATCACTAGCAAAACGAAACGATGCCGCCTCTCCCAAATCAATCAACATAATCTCATTCACGCTGTATATCAGCTCATTTGTATATCTACGTATATCAATTAACATAACCGGACACAACACGAACTGAGTAAGACAAACGATAGTCATCGAATTAGAAACACAGAACGAATTATAGAAATTGAGATTGTCAATGTTAATGTACCGCTATGAAACCGTTACAGTGGATAGATATCATTTATTGAACCAAGCTCACTTTTTCGCATTGCAGCTATTCAATCAAGTTCATCTCAGATATGGAGAAGATCTGGCGACCAATTTAAATGCATGATGATGAATGAAGAACTTTTAGGAAAGTGGACACTGCAAATTGGTTGAAGGTGGAAGAAGAGATTTTTCACTTGAATATGCAAATCCACAGTGATATTATTCCACATCAATTTCATTAGAACGATCTTTGGAATATCCTGGTATGGAAAAAATTCAGTGTTCGTCCTACAAAAAGATTATATCATTGAATAATTATTACGCATTCTTGATTTATTGGATTTCTGGTAATGTTGGCGCCCAACATGGAATCGCGTTCGTTATTCTTTAGAATCTTAAAAGATCTATTGCTTATAACGAAGTATTCGGTGCCTCTTATTTCCACTGTTCACCTCGTTGTCGCACTTTTTCTGAAATCGTATCTCGACGTAAGAATTTTTTTCGTGGCAGGATAGAGATTAATGTGCCTGATACCAAATGTCTTTATGTTTGTTCGTTGCCTCTCGAAATATCCAATACCACTTCAACTGACATTGCTGTTATTAGCGTTGTTTGTTAAAGCACATGATTGTAAAGATTTAATGTAAACAAAACAAGCAGTAGTTGACAATTTTTTATCCACTATATCATTAATTCATGCTGAAAAATATTTTCATATGACATTCGAAAGTTAGTTTTGCACTTGAAGACTGACTGTATAGAACTGACGCTTTCGTCGATGCGAACAAAAAATTCGCTCAATAAAAAATTCATGTGGTATTAATATAAAGTTAATGTAATAAGTATCATTACTTTTATTCCACATTACACGCGATGAATAAATCATTCTATAATAATGTATATGTGGACTAGCGTAATGATAATAATTTTTACCTCATATTTTTTTCAATCCTGCTAAATTCGTGGCTGTTGGTCGTAAATATTGAGGTGGATAAACATGGGAAGAGATAATAGGACATGGAAATAAAATATTGTACCGCCCAAATCATTACTGATTCATATTCCACGTCACCACAATTTTTCTTGCAGCCGTAGGTCCTTCCGCACGATTCCATTGTCTCTGCAATCACCTTCATGGATAGTGGTTCGATCAACTAATTGAGAATGAAGAAATATTTACCTCGCTGTTCTACCATACTCGAATTTTGTGGTGCATGGCCAGCATCTTCGTATTACAAAGGATGGAGAAAAGTACTCTACGATTTGTATACCCTGATTGTGGTTTTCTTGATATTTACCATTTGCTTATCGGGTATTATCCAGTTGTGTGTCTTTACTCGTTCTGTTAACGAATTCGCTACGAATGGATACATGTTACTTACATTGTGTACCATGTTTTCTAAGTGTTTCACAATAATATTGAAACGCGATTACCTTTCGGATGCTTTCCAATCTATAGAAAATGATTTGTATCAAGCAAAGAATGCAGAGGAAAAGCAGATTCAAGACGAATGGAATCCACATTCGAGGTGCGTTCTTTGATCAATTTCGAGAATGATTTTTATTGATATGGCATTAATGGCATTTTCCCAAGAGTAGCACTTCACCACAAGCGTACAGATTCTTGGTGATGGCCTCAATATTTGCTGTAACAGTCACGTCATTTGAAGATAATATTCCATCTAGAACGTTACTTTTTGGCGGATGGTTTCCTTATAACCATACTGATGGGTTGGGCTTTCATATCGCTTTTGTACACCAAACGATAGTACATAATTGGGGTGCACTAATTGGCTCTTCAATTGATGCGGTTATTTACGGTACATTGATACAAACTTGTGGACAATTGAAAATTCTTGGATATCGACTGCGAAAAATACCCGAAGTCGTTCGGCAACGTATCCAACTAACAGCGGATGAAGATGGAAATTACAAAAAAACAATTAGGATTGAAGAATGCGAGAGAAAAGTCGTCATAGATTGTATTCGACATCATCTGCATATTTTACAGTTATGTGAGATTTGACTTTGAGATGTAATTGAACTGTCCAAGTCGCTGTGATTTTGCTTGTTCATACCTGTTCTCTTCTCTCAGGTTTTCAGAAACATGTAATAATATTTATTCCATCGTGATATTCTCCCAATTTTTAGCGAGTGGAGTTATAATTTGCATTTGCGTGATTCTGTTAACAAAAATGAAATTTATGGGTTCCGAATTTATTTTCATGTTGTCTTATATTGCTTGTATGGTGACACAAATATTTTTCTATTGCTGGTTTGGCAATGAAGTGATACTCGAAGTAAGTTAATTTCCATGAAATACTTCATCGTTGTATGGGAATGGGCAAGACGTGTGGAGATGTTTTTGGTTGTTTTATTCGTAACTTTGTTGATCAAGAAAATCAGTCATTCCGATGAAATTCTTCATGAATTTGTGGGTGAACACTCGATGCATCCATGCTTCTAGCTCTTTCTCCTACGACAGAATAGAACAAATTAATTGAACACTTCATATCCATACAGAGCCTGAATATCGATACGGTCATTTACCAAATGGATTGGTCAGAGTTGTCATTGAGTACGCAGAAAGATTTGCTGATAATTATGACACGATCGATGTATCCAATCGAATTCACCAGTGGTAAAATGGTGACACTTTCAATCAACTCCTTCAATGCCGTGAGTATATCAACATGATGATTAGAAATTGATGTCTCCCATTCGTAAGAAAAGGAGTGGATGAAAGCCAACACATGATGAGTTCTCTTCTAGGTTATGAAATTATCGTATTCAGTATATAATGTCCTTGGTCAAAGAGGGTAATTGAAAAATTATGAATCAAAATTAAAGGTGACTAATCGACAGCAACGTAGCATAGAACCGCGAGCCGATGGAATACTAATCAATGTGTGACAAGCACTTTAGCAGTTTATGTGCCTATCTGGTGCTTAGAAAAATATTGTACACGAAATATCTTCTCATTCAATTGATGGATGAAATGAATATATCTTACGTGACATCCCAATTTGTTTCTTATCTTTGGAGATTGACCATTATAAATATTTTGCTAGCATCACTTGGTAAGTCTTGTGATATTCACCAACGTTGAGAGCCAAAAATAACTAATCGTGAGTGATAATGCAATATGAAATACTCGTGATAATAATTTTCTACATTACCTATAAACTTCTTTTTTTTTCGTAACCACATCTGAATATTTTTGTATACTGTCCAATAGTTCATTCTATTACACTCTCTTGGAAAAATTTTTCCAATATTTTCTTCAATATCAATTCCAGAAAAAAACTTCACTAATGATAGGGTAGAGATAAACATACGGATCGATCGGAAAATAGAAAAACAGAATAATACACCCGTTGACTCATTATTTATTGACATTCTACGTGAAGACTTTGTTTTTTTATATGAAATTTCTTCTATATTCTTTCGTTCTCCATTATCAATTCTTCTTTATTGTGGCTCTCACATCACGACGTAGTCTTATACCTTCCAGCTGACGAAGAGAATGAAAAAATATCTACCACGATGTTCCACCATACTCGAGTTTTGTGGTGCATGGCCATCAGCTGAGTACTATAAGGGATGGAGAAAAATACTTTACGATTTCTATACATTGCTTGTAGTCCTTTTGATATTCATTTGTTGCTTGTCAGGTGCTATTCAGTTGTGTATTTTTACTCGCTCCATCAATGAATTCGCAACAAATGGATACATGTTGCTCACATTATGTACCACGTTTTCTAAAGCGTTCACAATTATTTTGAAACGTGACCATCTTTCGAAAGCTTTCAAATCCATGGAACGAGATTTAAACCAAGCAAAGGATGATGAAGAAAAAAGAATTCAGAACGAATGGGATCCACATTCCAGGTGCGTTTCGTTGTTGATGTTCTTGGTAGACCTTTATTTATCGATTTCAATTGGTAATTTCCCAAGGGTAGTTGTTCACCGCAAGGATACAGACTGCTGGTCATAGCATCGATATTTGCAGTAACAATCACTTCATTCGAGGACAATATCCCTTCAAGAACGTTACTATTTGGAGGGTGGTTTCCGTATAATCATACTGATGGAGTTGGGTTTGGATTTGCTTTCGTACATCAACTCATAGTACATAATTGGGGTGCATTGATTGGATCTTCAATCGATGCAGTTATCTATGGTACGTTAATTCAAACTTGTGGACAATTGAAAATCCTGGGATATCGACTTCAAAGAATACCTGAAGTCATTCAGCATCATCCACGACCACCAAAGATCAGAAATGATGGCAGTGCAACTTTCAAGACTGAAGAATGGGAGAGGACAGTGGTTTTGGATTGTATTCGACATCATCTACAGATTTTGGAGTTGTGTAAAATTTGATGGTTGAATTCGATTACGTGTTTCATCCAATTCAATTTCGTTTGATTTCTCATTCAATTCTTCTTTTCAGTTTCGCGAAAACATGCAATGATATATATTCCATTGTTATATTCTTCCAATTTTTGGCGAGTGGAGTGATAATTTGCATTTGTGTGATTCTGTTAACCAAAATGAAATTCATGGGTTCGGAATATATTTTCATGTTATCTTATCTCGCGTGTATGATTACGCAAATATTTTTCTATTGTTGGTTTGGTAACGAAGTAATTCTTGAGGTGAGTAATTCTGCATTTCTCTTGTTTACCGTATCAAGAAGAACAGGGAAAGAAGATGAAGGCTGATTCGGATTAGAGCATCCGATTTTCATGATGGAAAAATTTATCGTACTGAGCCTTTTGAAATTTCGAAAAAATTCCAGAAATCAGCTTTCTAAGATCATGTTTGTCCTGTTCTTTCTTGTACGATGGAGGTTGACTGTATGATTCATTCATTTATATGAATCCAGAGCCTGAATATTGATTCGGTTATCTACCAAATGAATTGGTCTAAATTATCGTTAAAAACACAAAAGGATTTGCTGATAATTATGACTCGATCAATGTATCCAATTGAATTCACCAGTGGTAAAATGGTAACACTTTCGATCAACTCATTCAATGCCGTGAGTACATGGAAATGACAATTATTAATTGACATCTCACCTTATATGAGATCTATCTGATGAAATTTAACGAGCATCGACATTTTCTCCAGGTTATGAAATTATCGTATTCAGTTTATAATGTCCTGGGTCAAAAAGGATCATCCAATTAATTTTACTCAAACTTGAAAGTGACTATCCGTCATCAAATCTAAATGACATCAACAATTTATGGGATAATAATTCAAACATATCTCGCACCTTTACATTTCATTTGCCTATCTAGTACCTAGACAAATATTGTAAACGAAATATCTCCACATTCTATCCAAATGAACATATCTTACGTAACATCCCAATGTGTTTTTTATATTCTGTCTCCACTTGGTAAGTCTTATAATTTCTACAAACCTAACAAAAAAACAGATAATTAACCCTCAGGAATAATTCTATGTGATGCACTTGGATGAATTAGTTCTTAGTATTCAATAAATTTCATTCACGTCCAGTGGTTCTCTCTGGGTGTTTTCGTGTACTGTTCGAAAGTTAGTTCCATACTTGATGACAGTCTGTGATGAACTGCTGCTCCTGCCGAGAACAAATCAATAAAAATTTCGTTAATAATGAAATCACTTGACTCATTACATAATAAGCAATACGTGTACTATGTTCAACGTAATTACAATGTCTCCAATACATTTCGTACCGAATGTAATTCCGGGGGTAGATAGCGTTAATGATATGGTAGAAATATATATAGAAATCGATGAAGAAAAACGAAAGAATGACACGCTACTTGTCTCATTATTTATTAATATTCCACGTCAGAATGATTTGGTCTTACTGGTGAATTTCGTCATTGATGTACTTTTCTCTTTCTCAATATTCCGCCTATCACTGTCAATCCACCCTTGTTGAAATTCTTTTATTGCATAGTCGCTGCGAACGTTGTTGAACTATCGAAGAGAATGAAATTCCTTCCTCAGAGTTCTACTGTTCTCGAATTTTGTGGTGCATGGCCGTCATCTAAGTATTATTCGGGATGGAAAAAACTACTCTATGACATCTATACCTTGGTGATAGTCCTTTCCGTATTCACTTTCTGTCTATCGGGTATAATTCAAGTCTGTATTCATACTCACAGTATTGGTCAGTTTGTCAATACCAGTTACATGTTATTGACATTCATCGCAGTTTTTTTTAAAGTTCTTGTGATCGTATCCAAACGCGACTATCTTGCAGAAATATTTAAATCTGCACAAGCAGGTTTATGTGAAGCAAAAGATGAAGAAGAACGACGAATCCAGAATGAGTGGGACCCAAAATTAAGGTTTGAGATAAATATTCCTTTCATGGAAATATTAAACTTCTATTTCACAATTATTGTGTCTCCAAGCGGAATTTCCTAAAAGAAGAATTTCATCGTTATGATAATCAATGAAAAGATTATTGATCTGTTTATACCCTAATTCTTGTTATCAACTCAATATGTGATGAAGATCCTGATTTATCTGGTTAAAATTCCTGAATTCAGCTTACGTGTCCAAGGATTCAGAACTCTGGTTCTTAGTACAGTAGTTATTGGGATAGTGAGTTCAATCAGGGGTAACGCTCCCGCAAGGACACTCCAATACGGTGGATGGTTTCCATTCAATCATACTGATGGTATTGGATATTGGACTGCTTTCGTTTATCAACGTGTGGCGCACGATTGGGGAACTTTGATCGGCTCCACAACTGATGCCATTATTTATGGTGCAATGATGCAAACGTGTGCCCAATTGAAAATTCTCAAGTATCGATTACGTAAAATACCTGAAATGATTAAGAATTATGCTGAAACATTAAAAAATGAGGAGAAGCATCACAGGAGTACAGAGAACACGAAAAGATGGGAAAGTAGAGTAATCATTGAATGCATCAAACATCATCTATTCATATTGCAGTTGAGTATAATGAAGTCACATAGTTACTGTGAACTCTTTTGAATTTTCACATTCAAATTTTTCCGTTTGTTCTTTTCTAGGTTCGCAGATGTCTGTAATGGAATTTTTTCAGTCATTATATTCTTGCAATTTTCAGCAAGTGGTGTGGTCGTTTGTATTTGTGTGATAATGTTGTCCAGGTTAAAATTTTTTAGTCCAGCATTTACCTATGTAACTTTTTATCTCAGTTGCATGTTGTCACAGATATTCTTGTACTGCTGGTACGGGAACGAAGTGATAACCGAGGTATGGAATTCATCTCAGATGTTGCATATGCTCCATGGACCAATTCAAAAAATTAATTTTTTGTAACGCATTTATTTCAACTATGTCCACATAGAGTTCTGACATTTATTCTGCAATATATGAGATGAACTGGCCAGATTTATCATTGAACACACAAAAAGATTTACTGACGATAATGGCACGATCAGTGTATCCAATTGAGTTCACCAGTGGACATGTTGTCACTTTATCAATCGACTCCTTCAACGCTGTGAGTAAATATGAATAGTTGTAATAGTTTGAGTTCCTTGCGACATTTCCTGACCATATGAAATGGTTGCTTTGTGTTTATATATCAAAAGAGATGTTTGAGGAGAATTTTTTGCTTCAGGTCATGAAATTATCATATTCGATATATAATGTCCTCGGTCAAAGAGGGTAGGAATTGATGTTACCAACGTAATGGTTACTAACTGGCCGTGATGTGGGATAAAGTTGAATTTAAACGAATTATATATTTAGATACGTGACAAGCACATTAACATTAGACGTATTTATCTAGTATGAATAGCAGCACTGTGAACAAATGATCTCCATGATTTATTTGTAGGGACGAAATAAATACGATTAAAATCAGACTCACCATACTTTTTCTCACTTTTCAATACTCAAATAAATAATAGGACAATAAGTATTTGGAGATATGATAGCAATGTGCTTTATTTCATCCAAGAGAAGAAGATGCAAATCTCCCGCTGCTCCCTGAAATTTTTTAAAAGCCACTGATATTATTTCTCCGCTTGACTTTTCAGGAAAAATCAATTTTACTATTAAATTCACTCACAGAAATTAGATCAGTTACAAACAAATCCAGAGGGTGAATTGAAACAAATGTCATATTATGTTATTCCAATCCATATACTTTCATTGAATATAAATGAATGCTAATAGGTGGTATTTCAGGTACGTTTGTTCTCCGCGAAGAATCAACAAAAGATAGACAAAGAATGTGAAAACAAATGATGAAAAATTCATGAAGCCATAAGAATAGAGTGAGAGAAGTACTGGGTATACACCATGATATGACATCAGTATTTTCTATATACTCAGTACAAATTCGTTCAGTTTCTTCTCTATAATTTCTTCACAAGGGTTAAATTCATAGGTGGTATATAAGTACCGTGATGGTATGACAGTTATACGCACGACATATTCGAGAAACAAGAAAAAATGATAAAGATTCATCATTTATTCAAACCTCTCATGACATTTCTATACGTTGGCTCAACATTTTCTTTTCACTGTCTTCACTCTCTTGCATCGTAATCCTTTCATCACCGAGTCCATACCCCTCTGAATGATCCAAGACTGAAGAATGGATTGTCTTTCCCCATGTTTAACTACTCTTCAGTTTTGTGGTATATGGCCATCATCATTTCATTCCGGGTGGAAAAAAATATTCTACGGTGTTTATACATCAGTGACAGCAGCGACAATCCTGTCATTTCTATTATCAGGCGTGATACAATTATGTTTAGTGACTCGGAGTGTTGATGATTTCATAAGAAATAGCTATATGTTGCTCACAACTTTCACTGTCTCTGTTAAAGTTGTCATGATTATATTAAAACATGATCAGATTATAGCAACATTGAATATATTGCATTCAAACTTGTGCAAAGCTCAAAATCAAGAGGAGAAGCAAATTCAATGTAAATCGGATTCGCAATTGAGGTGAGTCTCTTCTCATTTATAAAGATGAAATATTGTCATCTAAACTATCACACAGTTATTTTGGTTATGTGAATGCTTCCAATCTCTGAAACAACGCGGTTCTGATGAAATACTCAAGATACCAATAACTACTTGAGAAAAAAAACAGGATACAAAAAAATTTTCATTATTGTTGCGGAAGAGAGTTTTTAAATGTTGATTTAACCCAATAGTTTGCAAATTCAGAAGTCACGTTGATAACTCCGGAGTATGTTTGAATCTAAATACGGGATACGATTCCTTGATAATCATGAATCCAATAAGACCATAATTTCTATTTTTTCTCATTTTGATTGATACATTCCAATGCTAGCTATTTGGTGCGAGTATATGGAGTCTTATTTGGCGCTGCGGTAGGCACGGAAACAATCGCCTCGATCCTGAGTAATGTTCCATCGAAAACATTACCATTCAGTGGATGGTTCCCGTACGATCATACTGACAGTTTTGGGTATTGGTTTGCATTTATACATCAATCTCTAGCACACGGTTGGGGCGCTTCTATCGCTGCCGCAGTTGATCTTCTTATTTGCGGTACGATGACGCTTGTTTGTACGCAATTGAAGCTTCTCAAATGTCGTTTACACAAAATGCCTGAAGCAGTCCATCATCAACTACGAGAAGTAGAGAGTAAGATTGTTCATGAGACCAAACGGGAAAAGGATTTGCTCGCACGTTGCATACAACATCATTTGAAAATTTCACGGTAGAGTATTGTGATCATAGGTAGAAAAGAAAACCGAGTTCATATCATATTCATTTATGTTCTTTTCTTAGATTCGCGGAATTTGGCAATCAGGCTTTCTTAGTTATCATTTTTATACAGTTCTTGATAAGTGGCATCGTGGTTTGCATGAGTGTACTCATGTTATCCAAAACCGAACCCTCGAGTTCAGGATTTTCATTTGTAGTGGTTTACAGTATGAGTATGGTCACGCAAATTTTCTTCTTCTGTTGGTATGGGAATGAAGTTATATTGGAGGTAAACAATTGCTGCACAATAGCATTGTTTATGTTATGGTGCATTCTCATGAGATGCACAGCATAGAAAATTAATGTTCACATTTTGTTGATTTTTATCTGCTATGCCTGATCACAGAGTTCTGATATCTATATGAAGATTTATGAGATGGATTGGGCTGGACTGTCATTGAGATCACAAAAGAGTTTACTGATAATCATGAAACGATCAATGTTTCCAATCGAATTCACCGGGAGCCGACTGGTCATACTGTCCATCGATTCCTTCAATAGTGTTAGGATAATTACTTTACGATAGACTAATGACTTATTTTCAAACTTTCGGAGTTGGTCGGTATTAAAAGTCTCAATTTTTCATTTCAGTTGATGAAGTTATCTTATTCAATTTATAATCTTCTGAGTTAGACTCACCAGCTAAGGATTAACAGCACGGATAGTGGTAGACCCATAGTTTATGAGTATTGATACAATTTGATAGTATTTTCGCATCCAAGGATTCAGAACTGTGGTTCTTGGCACAGTAGTTATTGGAATAGTGAGTTCAATCAGAGGTAACGCTCTCTCAAAAACACTTCAATACGGTGGATAATTCCTATTTCAACATACTGACGTTGCTGGATATTAGACTATTTTCGTTCATCAACGTGTGACGCATGATTGGGGGACACAACTGATGCTATTATTTATGGTGCAATGACACAAACTTCAGCTCAATTGAAAATTATTAAGTATCGATTACGGGAAATATCCAGAATGATTGAGAATTATGCAGTATCATCCAAAAATGAGGACAAATATCATGAAAGTGTAGAGAACATGAAAAGATGGGGAACTAGAATAATCATTGGATGTATTAAACATCACCTATTCATATTGCAGTTGAGTATAATGAAGTCATATAGTTACTGAGAACTGGTTCGAATTTTCACACTCAATTGTTTCCTTTTGTTTTTTTCTTGGTTCTCAGTTGCATGTTGTCACAGATGATCTTCTACTGATGTTATGGAAACGAAGCGGTAATCGAGGTATGGAATTCATCTAACAAGTTGCGTATGCTCTATGGACCAATACAAAAATTAATTTTTTGTAATGCATACATTTCAACTATGTCCACATAGAGTTCTAACATCTATTCTGCAATATATGAGCTGTACTGATCAGACCCATCATTGAACACACAAATAGGTTTACTGACAATAATGGCATGACCAGTGTATCCAATTGAGTTCACCTGTGAACATGTTTTTTCACCAATCGACTTTTTCATCGCTATGAGTAAATATGCATAGTTGTAATAGTTTGAGTTTCTTTCGACATTTCCTGACCATATGAAATGGTTGCTTCGTGTTCATATATCAAAAGAGATGTTTCAGGAGAATTTTCTGCTTCAGGTCATGGAGTTATCATCTTCGGTGTATAATGTCCTTGGTTAAAGAGAGTAGGAATTGATGTTACCAACGTAACGGTTTCTCACCGGCTGTAATGTGAAATTATGTTGAATTCGAACGAATTATATATTCATGTACGTGACAAGCACATTAACGTTAGATGTATTCATCTAGTATGGATAGCCGCACATTGGACAAATAATCTTCACCATTTATTTGTTGAGACAAAATAAACACGATCGAAATTGAACTCACCATATTTTTTCTCACTTTTCAATACTCAAATAAATAATAGGACAATAAGTATTTGAAGATATGATAGTAATGTGCTTTATTTCATCCAGAAGAAGAAGATGCAAATCTTCTGCTGATCCCCGGAATTTTTTATAAGCTACTGATATTATTTCTTAGCTTGACTCTTTGAAAAAAATCAATTCATTTATTGGCATATTGAGTGTTTCATGTCGGGGCGGCACAAAACTCCTCAAAGTCAGTGGTATTTGTCTGTGGTGTTATCAACTTCACTTCAAGAAACTGGATCAACAGTTACACATACAAATTCAGAGGGTTGATTGAAATGAATATCATATTATGTTATTCAAATCTATGTACTTTCATTGAATATGAAAGAATGCTAATAGGTGGTATTTCTAGTATGGTTGTTCTTCGCGAACAATCAACAAAAGATTGACCCTGCTGGTGACGAAGAACGTAGAGACTCAAATAATGAAAAATTCATGGACCCATAGGAATAGAGCAAGAGAAATACTGGGTATACATTATAATATGACATCAGTATTTTCTATACACTTAGTACAATTTCGTTCAGTATTTTCTCTATAATTTCTTTCTCAGAGTTAAATTCATAGGTGGTATATAAGTATCGTAGCGATATGATAGTTATATGCACGACATATTCGAGAAAAAAGAAAAAATGATAAAGATTCATCATTTATTCAAACTTGTCATGACATTTCCGTATGTTGGCTCAACATTTTCTTTCGCAATATTCCTCACTAACTTCACCCTCTCGCATTGTAATCCTCACACCACTGAGTTTGTCTATACCCTTCTGAGCGATCCAAGACTGACGAATGGATTTTCTTTCCCCAAGTTTTACTACTCTCCAATATTGTGGTGTATGGCCATCATCATTTCATTCTGGATGGAAAAAAGTATTCTACGGTCTTTATACATCAGTGACAGCTGCGTCAATCCTGTTATTCCTATCATCGGGCGTAATACAATTATGTTTAGTGACTCGGAGTGTTGATGATTTCATAAGAAATAGCTATATGTTGCTCACAACTTTCACTGTCTCTGTTAAAGTTGTCATGATCATATTAAAACATGATCAGGTTAGAGCAACATTTGATATATTGCATTCAAACTTGTGCAAAGCTCAAAATCAAGAGGAGAAGCAAATTCAATGTGAATCGGATCCGCGATCGAGGTGAGTCTCTTCTCATTTATAAAGATGAAATATTGTCATCTAAACTATCACACGACAATTTTAGTTACGTGAGTGTATACAATCACTGTAACGATGGGGTTTTGACAAAATCTTCAAGTTACCAATGACTATCACCAGGAAGAAAAAAGAATACAAAAAATTTCAATATCATAATTTTTTTCAAATGTTGATTTGACCTAATAGTTGCAGTTGCCAATTCAGAAGTCGGCTCTATAGCTCAGGAGTGTGTACGAATTCGAATACGGGATACAATTCTTTGATAGTTATGAATCGAATAAGACCATGACACCTATTTTCGTTTATTTCAATTGAAGTATTTCAATGCTAGATATTTGGTGCGAGGATATGCAGTCATGATTCTAGCTGCAGTAGTCACAGAAACTATCACTTCAATCACAAATAATATTACATCGAAAACATTACCATTCAGTGGATGGTTCCCGTACGATCACACTGACAGTTTTGGTTATTGGTTTGCATTTATACACCAATCTCTAGCACATGGTTGGGGTGCTTTTATTGCTGCCTCGGTTGATGTTCTTATTGTTGGTACGATGATACTCGTTTGTACGCAATTGAAGCTTTTCAAATGTCGTTTACGCAAAGTGCCTGAAGCAGTTCATCATCAACTACGAGAACTAGAGAGTAAAACAGTTCATCAGATCGAATGGGAAAAGGATTTGCTTGTACATTGCATCCAACATCATCTGGAAATCCTACAGTGAAGTATTGTAATCATAGGTAGAAAAGAAAACAAATTTTACACTATACTAATATTTGTTCTTTTTTTTCAGATTTGCAAGAATTTGCAACCAGACTTACTTAGTTATCATTTTTATACAGTTCTTGATAAGTGGTATCGTGGTTTGTATGAGTGTACTCATGTTGATCAGAACCAAACCCTTGAGTTCAGAGTTTTCATTTGTTGTGAGTTATAGTATGAGTATGCTCACGCAAATTTTCTTCTTCTGTTGGTATGGGAACGAAGTAATATTAGAGGTGAGCAATTGCTGCACTATAGAATTGTTTATGTTATGGTGCAGTCTCATGAGATGCACAGTATAGAAAATTAATGTTGACATTTCGTTGATTTTTAACTGCTATGTCTGATCACAGAGTTCTGATATTTATATGAAGATTTATGAGATGGATTGGGCTGGACTGTCATTGAGATCACAAAAGAGTTTGCTGATAATGATGGAACGATCAATGTTTCCAATCCAATTCACAGGGAGCCGACTGGTTATACTGTCAATCGATTCCTTCAATAGTGTTAGGATTATTACTTCACAATAGACTAATGACTCATTTTCAAAGTATCGAAGCTGATCAGTATTAAAAGTCTCAATTTTTCATTTCAGTTGATGAAGTTATCTTATTCAATTTATAATCTTCTGAGTTAGACTCAACAGCCGAGGAATTATAGCACGGATAGAAATAAAACAATAAAGTATGATCGTTGATACAATTTGTCAGTATTTTTATTTATCATTATTATTGAATGAACCGAAGTATCTCTGTATACGGCGCAACAGGTAGGTCTTTACACATTGCCGGTCTGCGAAAAACTGACATTACATGCAGTGAAAAAGAGGAGACTCGAATAATAAAAAAACCATGAGATATTGGAATGGGGAAAATCGAAGAACAGTAATTTTCCTTCATGTGACATACTGAATAAATCATCAGACCTGTCCACTATGCAAAACGCAATGTATGTTATTACATTGGTTTTTTTGTCACAGATAAACTCAGGGGAGTGTATAATAATGACGAAGTATGTGTTTCATTTTCTGCAAATATTGAAAGGAAAATACAGAAATTGATATCAACTGTTTCTTAATTCACTCGCATTTCATTGCGGCAATTTCGTTTTGGTTATTTCGCCCCCCTACATTGCAGCCCGTCACAAGTGATCAGCTTCATACCCTCCTAGACCATAGAAGAGTGCAGAATGAAATTACTACCACAAAGTTCCACAGTGCTTGAATTTTGTGGCGTGTGGCCATCATCCAAGTATTATTTAGGGTGGAAAAAAGTACTCTATGACATTTATAATATATTGGTGATACTTCTGATGTCGTCTGTTTGCATGTCAGGCGCAATTGAAATGTGTTTTTTCTGCCGGAACGTTGATGAAATTGTTGAAAACGGTTATACATTACTCATTTTTTTCACCACTACGATTAAGGTTTTCCTGGTTTTCTTGAAACGCGATCATATAAATGCAACAGTTGAATCAATGCAGACAAATTTGTGTCGAGTTAGAGATGACGAGGAACAGCAAATTCTGGATCAATGGAGTCTAAACTCGAGGTAAGTTTCGACTTTATCATGAGCTTCACACATAATTCCATTAACATTTTTCAAACAATTATGAACATAGCAAGAGCGTGCAAGGCTATAGATTCATGGTGATAAATACTATAATTCTCGCGACGGTAACTTCGATCAAAATCAACATTCCAGCAAGGATGCTTCTCTATAAAGGATGGTTTCCGTACGATTGTTCTGATCATGCAGGATATTACGCAGCATTTCTGCATCAAATCACAACATACTACTGGTGTGCCTTGAGTGGACCTTCCATCGATGCGATCATTTTTGGTACAATGATGAAAGCTTGTGCGCAATTAAATATTTTCAAATATCGATTATGCCAGATTCCTGACATGGTCCGTCAGTGTGATCAATCATCCGAGAAAAGCGACAATAACGAGAAAGGCATAAGACAACGCGAAAATCATATTTTACAAAATTGTATCAAACATCATGTGCTCATCGTCCAGTTAGGAATCATTTAGTTATCGTAAATTAGTAATGAACTCGGAAGTTGTGACGAGTTTAGTTGTCATCGGTTATTTAATCCAACTCTGCTCTTTATTTTCAGATCTGTGAACACTTTGAATGATATTTTTGCAGGTATTATATTCCTTCAGATTACTTCGAGCTGTTTGCAAGTGTGCACATGTATATTCATGGTTTCTAAAATACCACTCATGAGTGCTATGTTTGTTTATGCTACATTCTATCTATGCTGTATGCTGACATCAATTTTTTTGTTTTGTTGGTTCGGGAATGAAATGATGGTCGGAGTGAGTAATACAAAACAATGTTTGAATATCCACAAACGTTTCTTCCAATAGTCATGTTCAATCATTTGCTCACAGAGTACAAGTATTCATCATGCGATTAATGAAATGAACTGGTTGGAGTTGTCACCCACTACACAAAGAGACTTGTTGATAATAATGGCGTATTCTACGTATCCAGCAAAATTCACGAGTGGCAAAGTCCTAACATTATCAGTCCAATCTTTCAATTCTGTTAGTACAATCAACTAACTATCATGAATTTTTGCAGTTGGACTGCAAGATTGATCAGTGTCAAGGCGGGTGTCCTTATTTTCCTGTTTCAGGTTATCAAATTATCATATTCAGTATACAATGTTCTCGGACAAAAGGCTTAGGTGGAAACTGATCAGAATGAAGCATGAAATAATTATTTATTTTAGCAAGATTCTTACTTACTAAGATCAAAGAACGACATTGTATACGCAACATGATTCCACATGATTTTCACTCAATTAGAATAAACATCAATCTGGATGATTGTCACGACTTTATTCCTTTTATGTTTAACATGTAGTTTCCGAAAGTGCAAAAATGAAAATTACTAAGGTCTGAATCTTTCGGAATTGATGGCGACCAGAAGAATGACACATGAATAAAGTCACATGAGTTCTACACGGAAAAAACCATCAATGTATGTTGATTAATAGAAAAGAACTGTTTTCGGTATGTAAAACAAAGGAAACAAAGTTTATATCGTACTAGTTTACATTTTTTTTTCAGACCTGCAGGAATCTGCTACAAGACTTCCACAGCTATCATTTTCACACAGTTGTTAATAAGTGGTATCGTGGTTTGCATGAGTGTACTCATGTTGTCCAAAACCTAACTTTTGATTTCAGAATTTTCATTTAATGTAAGTTACAGTATGAGTATGGTCACGGAAATTTTTCTATTCTGTTGGTGTGGGAACGAAATAACATCAGAGGTAAATAATTGCTGCAATATACAATTGTTTATGTTACGATGCTTTCTCTTATTTCTCTTATTTCCCTTTCAACTAACATGTTCAATCATTCAGGATCAACGTATCTGAAAAATCTGATGAATCTGCATAGTCTGTACAAAGAATTCATCGTTGGGTAGTTCAATGATCTCATTCCTCCAGTGCTCCGCTCTCAGGAGAAGAGAACATCTGTAAAACCACCATTGCACAACCGCGTTTGAATAAACCGAAGTATCTCTGTATACGGCTCAACAGGTAGGTCTTTACACATTGCCGGTCTGTGAGAAACTGACATTTCACGCAGTGCCAAAGAAGAAACGCGAATAATAAAAAAACCATGAGATATTACTTAGGGAAAATCGAAGAACAGTAATTTTTCCTCATACAACACACTGAATAAATCATCAGACCTATCTACTATTAGAAACACAGTATATGTTATTACATTGGTTTTTTTGTCACAGATAAATTCAGGGGAGTGTATAGTAATGACAGAGTATCTGTTTCATTTTCTGCAAATATTGAAAGGAAAATACAGAAATTGCGTATCAACTCATTCTTTATTCACTCGCATTTTATTCCGGCAATTTCGTATTGGTTTTTTCCCCTTTCTACATTGCAGCCCGTCACAAGTGAACAGCATCATACCCTCCTAGACCACAGAAGAGTGCAGAATGAAATTACTACCACAAAGTTCCACAGTGCTTGAATTTTGTGGCGTGTGGCCATCACCCAAGTATTATTTAGGGTGGAAAAAAGTACTCTATGACATTTACAATATATTGGTGATACTTCTGATGTCGTCTGTTTGCATGTCGGGCGCAATTGAAATGTGCTTCTGTCGGGACGTTGATGAAATTGTTGAAAACGGTTATACATTACTCATTTTTCTCACCACTACAGCTAAGATTATCCTGGTTTTTATGAAACGCGATCATATAAATGCAACAGTTGAATCAATGCAGACAAATTTGTGTCAAGTGAGAGATGACGAGGAACAACAAATTTTGGACAAATGGAGTCTAAACTCAAGGTAAGTTTCGACTTTGCCACTAACTTCTCACATAATTTTATTAATGTTCGCCAAAATTATGAACATAGCAAGAGCGTGCAAGGCTATAGATTCATGGTGATAAACACTATAATTCTCGCAACGGTAACTTCGATCAAAATCAACATTCCAGCAAGGATGCTTCTCTATAAAGGATGGTTTCCGTACGATTGTTCTGATCATGCAGGATATTACATAGCATTTCTGCATCAAATCACAACATACTACTGGAGTGCTTTGAGTGGACCTTCCATCGATGCCATTATTTTTGGTATAATGATGAAAGCTTGTGCGCAATTAAATATTTTCAAATATCGACTATGCCAGATTCCTGACATGGTCCGTCAGTATAATCGATCAGCTGAAAAAAAAGACAAGAATGAAGAAGATAAAAACAACATGAGACAATCCGAGAATCATATTTTACAAAATTGTATCAAACATCATGTGCTCATCACCCAGTTAGGAATCATTCAGTTATCTTTAATTAGTAATGAACTCGGAAGTTGTGACGAGTTCAGTTATCATCGACTAATTGATTTTACCGTGTTCTTTATTTTCAGATGTGTGAACACTTTGAATGATATTTTTGCAGGCATCATATTCCTTCAGATTACATCGAGCTGTTTGCAAGTGTGTACTTGTATATTCATGGTTTCCAAACTACCACTCATGAGTGCTATGTTTGTTTATGCTACATTCTTTCTATGCTGTATGCTGTCATCAATATTTCTTTTTTGTTGGTTCGGAAATGAAGTGATAGTCGGAGTGAGTAATTCAAACAATGTTTGAGTGTCCATAAACGTTTTTTCCGATAGTCGTTTTCAATCATTTGCTCACAGAGTACAAGTATTCATCATGCGATCAATGAAATGAACTGGTTGGAGTTATCACCCAATACACAAAGAGACTTGTTGATAATAATGGCATATTCTACGTATCCAGTGAAATTCACGAGTGGCAAAGTCCTAACATTATCAGTCCAATCTTTCAATTCTGTTAGTACAATCATCTATCATGAATTTTTGCAGTTGGACTGCAAGATTGATCAGTGTGAAGGCGGGTGCCCCTATTTTGCTGTTTCAGGTCATGAAATTATCATATTCAGTATACAATGTTCTCGGTCAAACGGGGTAGGTGGAGCATTCCGATACAAATTTGATGATAGCTCGTCCGAAAATAGGCTGAAATTGGATCGAATAAAGCATATAACAATTTATTCTAGCAAGATTTGTACTTACTCAAACTAAAGAACAACGTTGCATACACAACATGACTTTGCATGATTTTCACTCGATCAGAATAAACATATAAATATGGTCGAGTAACACGACTTCATTCCTTCCATGCTTGACATCTGTTTCTCTATAGGTTCAAAGTTGGGAAAATTAGTCAGGTTCGAGTTTATCACAATTGATAGTGAACACAGGAATCACAAGAAGTTGGCCAATGGTGAAAATATTAATGTGAACGCACACGTATGATACAGAGGAACTGTTTTCATCAATTGTAAGTTGGAGTACATATTGCCACCAATAAATAGAGCAATGTACTGGTGTTCAATGTTCAACAGGTAGGTCTTTACACTCTGAAGGTCTATAGGGAACTGACGTTTCACCCGATGACAAAAGAGAACCTTCGATCATAAAAAAATCATGAGATATTGCGATTGAGTAAAATCGAATATCAGATATTTTTCGACATGCGACATAGTGAATAAATCATCAGACCTGCCTACTATCATAGATACACTGTATGTTATAGGCTGCTTATTTCGCCATAGTTAAATCAAGGGGTGGATATAGTAATAGACAGGTAGCTGTTTCATGTATTACAAATATTGAAGAGAAAAAATGATGATATGAGATATTGGCCTGTTATTTATTCGTCTTTCTTACATCAACCTACCATTATTATAATACCACATCACATTATCGATGCATAATTCACTCTCACAATTCCCCCCATGTTCCTCCCCCCCCTTAGCGAATTTTCTTCATGTCTATGTCTCGTCATACTTTTCCGGACTATCGAAGAGTCAACAATGACATTCTTCCCACAGAGCTCCACAATTCTTGAATATTGTGGTATATGGCCATCACCTGAATACTATTCGGGCTGGACAAAAATACTTTATGACTTTTACACATTATTAGTAGTTGTATTGATATCCACATTTTGCTTGTCTGGTGTAATTCAACTGTCTCTTTTTACTGACAGTGTCACCGAATTTGCTGCGAATTGTTATATGTTGATGACATTTATCGCAGCGTTGATTAAAATCTTTATAGTGATTTGGAAACGTCATTATCTACCGGAGACATTGGGACTTGGTCAGCCAATTTCATTCCAACTGAGGAATCAAGATGAAAAGCAAATTCAGGAGCTATGGGATCCACAATCGAGGTTTGATTCTATATTTTCGTGCAATAGTGAAGTGATTATCAATATTTTTCTGACTACAGTGCTATTAAAACGTTTCAATTGTATCATTCTGGGAAATTTCAAGGACAGCATTTGTCTACGAACATTCAGAATCCTAGTGGCGGGTGCGATAATATTGGTGACAATCTCAGCGTTTAAGAATAATATTCCAACGAAGACACTTCCATTCAATGGATGGTTTCCGTACAGTCATACGGATAGTGTTGGTTATTGGTTTGCGTTTACTCATCAACTCATAGCGCATGGTTGGGGTGCAATGATTGATTCAACAATTGATACCGTTATTTACGGTACAATGCTTGAAACTTGTGCCCAATTGAACATTCTCAAGTATCGATTGCGCAAAATACCAGAAATGGTTGAGCATCAGGTGCAGCTATTGAACATCAATTATAAGTATGAAAAAATAGGTAACTGTGATGTGACCGATGTCATGAGGAAATTGGAAGATGAAATTATCGTGAATTGTATTCAACATCATTTGAATATCTTACAGTTACGTGAAACAAATTTATTGACGAAAGATGAAAAGGTTTCATTCATTCACTCTTTGTATCATTGGCAGGTTCACAAAAAATTGGAAAAATCGATATGCTGTCATTATTTTTCTTCAATTCTCCACGAGTGGTTTGGTATTATGTATAAGTGTTTATATGTTGACAACGGCACCAGTCATGACTCCAGAATTTTTTTTCCTGCTTTTTTATGTTGGATGTATGCTTGTGCAAATATTTAATTTTTGCTGGTTTGGAAACGAAGTGATTCTCGAGGTGAATGGTGTTATGACTGATTATCTCTAACTGTATTGAATTTATATCTTCCTAGGTAAATAAAATGTTTTATTCGTTTATTCACAGAGTTCCGGAATTTGTGGGATTATTTACGAAATGAATTGGAGTAAGTTATCAGTGAATACACAAAAAAACCTGATGATGATTATGGCTCGATCGATGTACCCAATCGAATTTACAAGTGGTCATGTAGTTGTACTTTCAATTGATTCATTTAACGCTGTTAGTGCATAATTAAAATAAATAAATTTTTGTTTTCTTTCTTTATCCACAGAATTGATTGATGTTTTGAAGTGTTTTTCTTATTTCAGCTCTTGAAATTATCTTATTCGATGTACAGTGTCCTTGGCCACGGACGATAGTCGGGAAATTATAACACAAATTCAAAAGGTCATTGACCAACAGCAATGTGGGATTAAATTGAATGCAAATGAAATAATTATTCATATGTGTGACAAGCATGTTCGTGATATTTGTATCTATCTAATACAAAAGATGACATTGTGAAAAAAAAAACATTTGTCATTGATGCAAATGAGATTCATATAAAATGACATTGAAAATAAAAAGAAGGTAAGAGGAGAGAAATAAAGAAAAAATATCGCCCCTTATTGTATACGTTTGAATAATATTTTACTGTTCATTGTGATGCGAATAACGTCTAACTTCAGCGTCAAGGACGCACGAATTGGCAGGATATCGTAAACCTTGCGCTTTGTATAAAGGTATAAACATTTATGTGAAGTATCGTAAGGATTGTTATTTATGGTGGCTTCATTTCCTGTTAAATGCAGTTGGCACTGAAAAATTTGCTCGTCATTATTATTCGTATCATGTTCCAATGATTTTAAGAGATGATTAATAGACACAATTAGAGAGAGTATTTCTTTAGATTTTAGGAGCCATGTCAGGATTATTTTTTTTTTCTCTCATTACACGTGCTGCCGATAAACTATTGATAGACATTTATTTAATAGCATTCTCATGTTTATGCATAATCCATTAGAAATTATCAAGGAACTGGTATTTCTTAATCCAAAAATCGAATTGATAAAAAAAATAAAAGTAAAGTCGGATGAAATAATAAAAAATGATCTTACAGAACGTGGTGAATCGTATTTAATCATGTTTTATTATCACGAATGTGCTCTTGTATATATAATGAGAATTACACTAGTGTCAATAGAACAACTAATGACTGTTGAGAAACGACTTGTTTATAAAGATTCTTGTAAAAATGTGTGGGCACTAAATTTCTTCTTTCTCTTCTTTCATCTCTCCTTCGTTCTTTTTCGAGAGAAATTTCTCACACCAATAAAGAACATCCATTTAGATAATATGATTGAAATTTCAAAAAATACATTTACATAACTTATAATTAAATTCTGACCAATAATTCATGGTGTAAATCTCGAACATTTTAAAATCATAAATCAGAAAATTCTTGTCAATAATATCGGAAAGAAAATATCTGTAGTATTGTAAAATCAAATATCACAATTTTTGTCCGGTTTAAAAAACTTTAATTATTCATGCACGAAGGGAAGAATAAAAACAAAAATTGAAGTATTAAAATTTCATCAAGAGAAATTCTTCTTCAGCATTGGTATTCTATCTTGAATAATAATAATCTCCAAATTTTTTTTTCTATCTTTCTGTTGTAAACAAATATTTTTCGCAACGAGGGTGGTATCAAGGACGTCAATCATCCGAATTTAATGCTGATTTTTTGTCACATCGTACATGTTTCATATCGATGGAACTGAATCATTGCGAAAAGAGTGGAAAAAAAATTAAATATGATCGGAGTCATCGGACCTTGCGCCTGATCCTCCATAGTGGTATAATAACAGTATGGTAGTAGTGGTAGTATTAGTGGTGTGTCTGCAAGGGCGAGGCATCGGCGCGCGGGGTCTCACTGAGTATATATGGGCCTCATACGCGACCAGAATATCACATCCACGATTTGCCCTACCAAGCAAGGTTGTTCAGAGCCCCCACATCACTTTTTTTTTTCCTTTATTTTATTTCAATTTAATCAACCAAAGACGACGGACAGTCTGTGTATCACCTGAAGCTCTTTCTATTGCACCTTCGAGCCAACAACCAGACGGACAATTTTTATGTACGAGCGCGCACGTGCGCGTGTGTGAATTGCATTTGTGATATAAAGACCGTTAGAATTTTTAATTTCAACAGCAGTTAGTGAATTAAACATTTTTTTTGTTGCTATTGTAGTGTGTTCAATACTGGAGAAAATCTTACATTGACGATTTTGTTCATTGGCGACAAGGTAGGACTGTATTTTTAAAAAATCTTGCAATCATATCGCGTTTATTATTCACGGAAAAATTATCTGTAGAAATTAATATACAGGAATTGCTCATGGACAATTCATTTTTGATGAATTTCCCGTTATCATCGGGATATCTATCGAGCGATGTTTTGTTTGGGTGATCGATGATTCATCCATGAATGACTCGATTTTATGACAATGTTTTGTCAAGTGGATCAGTCAGAAGATTTAGAAAAAAATGTACTCACAAATGGCATCAATTATAATCATCGAATATAATATTTTTCAAATTTTTATTTAGTATTTTAATAATTTCAATTTTGAATTGACTACCTGTCAGTATGAAAATAATTACAAAGTGCTTTTCCATATTCAATTTTCGCATTAATTATGATGGTAGGTGAAGTTCCTTCGTCTCGTCGCAAGTGTGTCCTTCGATTTTCTTGGAAGATATAAATAAATTTTATTCGCACTGTGGGTAGGGGGTGATTGTTGCTACAGGCAATTCACATAAGACATTTATGCGTATGTATAAATGGCTTTGGAAGAATCCACTCATTTTCACCCCGCTCGCCCCCATACCCACTCTATAATAACTTGTCGGTGTTATTGCTCTCAACGTTGCCTTGCCATTTTTTCTGGTCCAGTTCGTTTTATCGTCGTTGTGCGTGTTTCAACTTGAACAAAGAGGGTGATTGGGGCGGGAAGAAGGGAGGTGAGAGAGGGAGCAACTGGATATCCGACTCAACCTGTGTGGACAGCTTACAAAAACAAAAAAATAACCAAACAACAACATGAAAAAAATAAAAAGGAAAACACGGGAGACGAGAACGATTCATGCATGTTTACAGTCGAGTTCTGAGTGTTAATTTGCATTTCTTGGATCATGGGCAGTTTTTTGGAGGCACATCTAACCTTGGAAGAAATCCACACCGAATTTTTGTCGTATCAGTGCACTGAATGAAGAAAATGAAATACAATTATAGAAGAAGATCGTGGAGTTAGAAGACATTTATTTATTTTAATTTTATTTCGTTTCATTAATTTGATTTTTGTTTGTTTTATTTTTAGCCATGGGCTGGCCAACTGTGGCCTTACTGGGTTTGTCGACCCTGACGTTGGTCTCATCGCATCATTTACCGGTTGGTCGAGTTTCAACAACGACACGAAAACACATTCCGCCCTCAAATATTTTGTCCTTTCAAAGGACATCAGTGGAGGGTATACCCAATAGATTTGCTTTTATTCGTGATGGTGATAACGATGATGATGATGAACATGAGTTCGGATCTATAAGTTTACCACTGAGAGAAGCAGTGGAAGCTTTACCTGATGCTATTGATCATGAATTTGAAACTTTGCAAGATGATATTGGGTTCAATTCTGACTTGTACGTTTTCTTGAGTTTGGCAATTCGTGCTAGCTTTCCATGTTTGCATTAATTGCTTTGTGATTTAGATTGAGAGGAAGAACTCCATTGAGAGATGCTGTTGAACACCGACCACCACCACCTTTGGGAAATAATATTGTTAGTCATGATTCAATTTGGCTGGAGCAACTCTCACCTCCAATTATTCGACGCTCTCATGTACCTAGTAAAGTTCTGTGCCATTTTAATGGTGATGCTGTTTATCGCACTGAACCATTCTCACTTTATCCTGATGGAATACCCAGCAGAATGTGCACTCATATTATTTACAATGCAGCTACTCTCGGTACGATTTATTGATGGTTTGCGGTACGAAATAGAAAGAATTGAAGAGAAATATTTTCAACACATTTTCTTCCTCTTTTCATAGACCCAAAAACGATGTCAGTCGTCCCTTTCGATTCTTCAAATAGTGAAGGAACAGGTATAGTGTCAATTATTAATTTATAATTGTGCGGAATACTTTGAAAAATATTGTGGAGTATTTTGAGTTGAATAAGAAAATTTATTGACAGGTTACGAAGCCGTGACCAATTTACGCGAGAAGAATCCTTCACTACGCGTTCTTATATCGATTAATTTTCCCAATACTGGACAATTTTACAGACAATTATCTAACAGCAATGATGGATATCGTCGATTGTGTGGATCAATTTTAGAATTTGTGGAGAGGAACAAATTCGATGGAGTTGAAATCAACTGGGAGAACGCTTTGAATTATCAAATGAAGTTTATTCTCAATTGTCTGTATACGCCATTGAACATTAGAGATCGAACTTTGGTTGTAGCATCGAAACCCCACGATTATGTGGATCCAGAACTGGCTACAATGAGTCATTTAATATTACTGCGAGCGTCGGATAACAATGCAAAAAAATATGCAGCATCACCAGCACCATTGAGATCCACATTAGATTTTGTGAGGAGATGGATTGATTCTGGTGTAAATTCAAACAAATTGATTCTTGATGTGCCACTGTTCGGTCATAGTTATACATTAAAGAGACAGAATGAGAGTCAATCAGGATCACCAGTGGATGGTCAAGGAATTTCTGGTACTCATACAAATATCCAAGGCACTTTGGCTTACTACGAAATTTGCGAAAAAATGGAAGAAATGTGGGATTATAAAAGAGATAAAGATGGTGCATATTTACAGCGAGGTGATCAGTGGATTGGTTTTGATGATCCAATAACGATGCGGATTAAAGTCGCATTCGTAAGGTCAATGGAACTGGGCGGAATTTCTTTATCAACATTGGACTTTGATGATTTTGTTGGTATTTGTGGTGATCCTTGGCCAATGTTGAATATTGCTAACAAAGGTTTCCTTGACAATCCCACTGGACTGAATTGTTTTGATGAGGGTGATGCTCATATTGATCCTGAAAATAGTTCTGCTTATCTATATTGCTACAGAGGCAAACTTTATCGAGTTTTTTGTCCTCACGATCATATTTACGATCCGACGAAGGGTCAATGCCATGAGGTGACAGGGACATTCGATGAAGGATCGAAAAAGTCTTTGACAGCAATACGCGAAAAACAACAACGTCAAAAATTGAGGTTAATCAATTCAGGTCCACGTGTTGTTTGTTATATGACATCATGGGCTTTGTATCGAAAGGGTGAAGGCAAATTTGTGCCCGAACATTTAGATGCTAGACTATGTACTGATATTATTTATGCATTCGCTGGATTGAATCCGGAAACATTGACATTGCAGCCATTTGATTCATGGGCAGACATTGATAACGGTAAGTGAGTCTTATCTACAACAATCAATATTCTCCCGTTCATCACATTATTATGCGAGAAGTTAATGACAGAAGGTGCAAAAATTTGAATGTCATTGGAGTATTCATGAGATTCATGTCCTTTTATTTATTCAAGGTCTTTATCAGCGAATTACTTCAATGAAAGACTCAAGAGTGCTGTTGGCAATAGGTGGTTGGACTGACAGTGCTGGGAACAAATACTCACGATTAGTGAGTAGTCCGAGTGCTCGACGTAAATTCATCACTACGACCATAAATTTCTTACGTACATACAACTTCGATGGTATCTCTATTGAATGGAATTATCCCAAGTGTTGGCAGAGTAATTGTAAGAAAGGTCTAGATTCAGATCGACCCAATTTCACAAAATTTATTCAAGAATTGCGTGAAGCATTTGACAATGAATCACCACATTTGACTCTTGCTGTATCTCTGTCGGGTTACAAAGAGGTCATTGACCGGGCTTATGACATACAAGAGTTGTCAAATGCCGCAGATTTCCTTTCAGTGATGACTTATGATTATCATGGTGCATGGGAGTCACAAACTGGTCACTTAGCGCCACTCTATTCATCACCCAATGACCTTAATCCGTTTTACAATATGGTAAGAATATTTTATCGTTCTACCAATCACAATTATAAATTACACGTCGAGCCGGCAAATTTTTTATCTTCGTCTTCTTTTTATTTTTTTTATCGATCATAGAATTGGACAATGAATTATTTAGTGAGCCTTGGTGCTGAAAGGATGAAGCTTGTACCTGGTATACCTTTCTATGGGCAAGCTTATCGACTTACACAACCGGATCATTCACGTTTGGGTGATTCGGCAGCGGGACCAGGTAACCCTGGTGAATTTACTGGACAACCTGGTATGCTTTCATATTACGAAATTTGTGAGAGAATCAAAAGACATGGGTGGAAAGTTGGTGATGGACCAAGCGCATATTTCAAAAATCAATTCGTCAGTTATGATGATGTGAATAGTATAACAATGAAGGGCAAATGGATTTTGAAGAATGGTTTCGGTGGTGCAACAGCCTGGACCGTTGATCTGGATGATTTCACTAATCGCTGTTGTATCGAATCATTCCCACTCCTTCGTAGTTTGAATCGGGGCTTGGGTAAGCTATTTATATGAGTTATTCGATTCATGTCGATGTTCTCAATTAATGATGATTTGTAGGACGTCTTCTGGATCCGGTGCCATTTGAGGAAAATTGTGAGCGACCATCTGAACCAATTACCCCACAAGCACCGATAATGACGACTCACAGTGATGCGAATGACGGTGGTCCAAAACCCACTCGTCCTATGATGTCTTCAACGACTACTAGGAGTACCACAACTAGAACAACGACATGGCCAACATGGACTGAGGGCACCAGTAAAAAACCTATGACAATTACCACAAGTTGGCCAACATGGACTTGGAGCACTTCTTCCCCCCACACAACAACAACGACAATCAGGTATCTCATTGAATTATCCACTCGTTTATAATGATTATGACTCAGTTGAATTCATTGACTATTTGGAAGATGAGTTATCTATTCTAATTAATTTTCCGATGGTTTCATCATGACAATGTAGGAGCCCAACAGAATGGGTAACAACAACAACAAGAAAACCAATTGTCGAAGAAGTTCATACTGAAGCCACATTGTCACCCGCCCCAGGAAAGCCATGCGCATTTGGCGATTATATTCCTGACCCAATGAATTGTGGAAAATATTTCCGTTGTGTATTCGGTGAATTAAAACGTGAGAGCTGCACATCGGGATTGCATTGGGATGGGACACGTCGTTTTTGCGATTGGCCACATAAAGTTAAATGCCAACAATCTTCAGGTAGATGAAAAAACATATTTTCAACCAAATTACTAATGAACATGAACAGAAGGGTCTCATATAGTTCTCTTGACGTGGTGAGTGAAAATGAGATAATTCGAATTACATAAATGCGGCATTAGAATGACATTGAATAATTGATTGGATGAAAATGTTTATATTATCTTCGTATTACACTGTTTGAAAACAAGAGGGAAGAATATGTAAAATCATTCCGGTTTCATCTATGATTATTATTATAATTTATGGAGATTTAGATTAATCAGAGTTTAGTCAAATCTTTCAGTATATATTAAAACCTGTTTCGATTTAATCTTCATTATTATCCAAATAGCATTCAAGGCGATGTCAACTCTTTATTTGCCTTCCGGAGTGAATAATGTTAACTATAATTCCATTTTCCAGTTTCAAACCGCAGATAGAACTTAGTGGAAGTATCATTGTAGTCCGTTAGATGATCGAACAAATCGACACCATGCCCCGTTTCCGTTTTATTGTCGTGTTGTTTTCTTATGTATATTGCAGTTTAGCAATTGTGAGTTGCATGGGTATCATTAATAAATGTGTCACGTGTCAAGAAGGTATCATGTCTTTCGTTAAAATGAAGAGATAATAGTTTAGAGTATGAGCGAAGTGAATGAATGGTATGAATGACAAGGATGACAAAAGTGATACCATTCCATTTTATTTTTGGATCTATAGGTGCACAAAGTACACAAAGACCATTCTCCTCATCCTCACAAAGACCAATTACAACAACGACACAATGGTGGAGCGAAACCACACGTTTAACTAAACCTCTAACAACAACTACAGCTAAATACACCACAGTTACTCGACCTGCTGGAACATTCAATAAAGAATGTGTTAATGGACAGTATTATGCATATCCAGAGTCATGTGATAAGTTTCTCATATGTGTCAATGGCGATCTTGTTATTCAACAATGTGGACCTGGATTAACATGGAATAACGATAAAAGCATGTGTGATTGGGCTTTCAAAAATCCTTGCAAGGATAAACCGGAAAAAAACGCACCACTGATGAAAGAAATGGTACGAAGAGATATCATTGGACTACATTGCTATATTTTTTTGCTATCGTGCTTTGGCAATCACAATTATTATATTTTTCGTTTCATTGAATTCTTATGATAGGAATCGTGTTCACCTGGGAGTTTTACTGGAGTCCAAGGTGATTGTCAAAGTTATCACGCGTGTCTATGGGGTCGTCATATGAAATTTTCATGTGCTCCTGGCCTACATTTCAACAGAGAGACAAAAGTTTGTGATTGGCCACATCGAGCTAAGTGTGATGGTGAGGTGTCTAAAGAAACTGAATTTCCACCCTTCGAAGAAACAACAACACACAAGCCAACACGCCCTCCAATGAGACCAGTAACGTCCACCACTTATATTAGTACAACACGAACAACTCAGATGCCTTGGACTGAAAGTACCAAACCTCTCCCACCTGCGATAGTTGATCCAGATAAAATTTCTCCTTTATCGGGTCATTTCAAGGTGGTGTGTTACTTCACAAATTGGGCATGGTATCGTAGAGGGGTCGGAAGATATTTGCCTGAGCACATCGATCATACCCTTTGTACGCATATTGTATATGGATTTGCTGTTTTGGATTATTCGACATTGACAATCAAAGCGCATGATTCGTGGGCAGATTATGACAATCGTAAGTACCTTGGAAAGCGGACATGATCGATCAATAGTCAATTTGAAAAAACCGTCGTATTTTGTTTCCGTCATTTAGGATTTTATGACCGTGTTGTCGCGTATAAGAAAAGAGGATTGAAAGTACTCTTGGCACTCGGTGGGTGGAATGATTCAGCTGGTGATAAATACAGTCGTTTGGTGAATTCTCCTTCGTCCAGACGAAGGTTTATTGAACACGCCATCAAATTTATTGAGAAATACGATTTCGACGGTCTGGATCTTGATTGGGAATATCCAGTCTGTTGGCAAGTCGATTGTAGAAAAGGACCAGACTCTGATAAAGCAGGTTTTGCGTCATTGTTGAGAGAATTGAGCGCAGAAATGAAACCCCGTGGACTTTTGATGTCAGCCGCTGTTTCACCAAGCAAAACAGTCATCGATAAAGGTTATGATGTTCCAGCTTTAGCGAAATATTTAGATTGGATCGCAGTTATGGCTTATGATTATCATGGGCAATGGGACAAGAAAACTGGACATGTCGCACCACTTTATTATCATCAGGATGATGAGTTCTATTTCTTTAATGCGAATTACAGTATCAATTATTGGATCTCTAAGGGTGCACCGCCAAGAAGTATTGTTATGGGTATGTATCTCGTACTTGCGTAAAGTTATTCATGGTACTCAGCCTCACGATATTCATCATGGAATTCGTATATCATTTCTATCCAGGGATGCCGCTGTATGGTCAAGCATTCTCTATCAACGATCCGCATGCGGGAACTGGACTGAATGCACCAGCAAGTGCTGGAACTGCTGGAGAGTTCACTAAAGCTGCCGGATTCTTATCATACTATGAAATTTGCGATAGAGTCAAAAATCACAATTGGAAAGTGGTTCAAGACCCACAGCGGCGCATGGGTCCATACGCGTTCAAAGGCAACCAGTGGGTAAGTTTCGATGACGCGAATATGATAAGACAAAAAGCACAATTTGTCAGAGACATGGGCCTGGGTGGTGGTATGGTGTGGGCGTTGGATCTCGACGATTTCAAAGGAAGATGTGGTGAGGGTGAACATCCACTTATGCACACTTTACAAACTGTTCTGGCGGACGGACCGAATGAACACGATAGACGTGAGTAGAATCATCGAATGGTTGGTATAAGGAATAGAAAAGACAGAGGAAATTAAACGGAAATGTCTAAAATTTTTACACAGCAATCACCCGTCCAGCGAATGGTCAAGAATTGGACTGGGTAATGCCACAAAAACCACCGAGAACGATGGAACATTTGACACATTTCAATGCGGACGGAAACGAAGAATTCAAAGTAGTGTGTTATTTCACCAATTGGGCGTGGTATAGACAGGGTGGTGGAAGATTCGTTCCTGAAGACATTGACAGCGATTTGTGCACACACATTATCTATGGGTTCGCTGTATTGGATGGCTCAACACTGACAATAAAACCTCATGACTCCTGGGCGGATTTAGATAATAGTAAGTTAAAATACAACTGACCGATCATTCAATACAAAACAATAATTAACTGCTGATACTGTTCTCAGGATTCTATGAACGAGTTGTGGAATATAAAACGAAAGGTATTAAAGTGCTCATAGCAATTGGTGGATGGAATGATTCTGAGGGTGATAAATATAGTCGTTTGGTCAATTCGCCATCATCGAGATCATCATTCATCAGACACGTCACTCAATTTATTGAGAAATATAATTTTGATGGCTTAGATTTGGATTGGGAATACCCAGTGTGCTGGCAGGTAATTCTGCCAAAGTTTCAAAGACTTTAAAGAGTTGAAGAATACAAGACAAGCTATTTTTTCTTGTCCCCAATTTTTTTGTCTAATTCCCCTCGATTGATTTGTAACAGGTCGATTGTAAACGCGGCCCTGCATCAGATAAAGAAGGTTTCAGTATGCTCGTTAAAGAACTGAGTGAAACATTCAAACCCAAAGGACTTCTACTTTCATCTGCTGTATCTCCGAGCAAGCGAGTAATTGATGCGGGTTATGATGTTCCTGTGTTATCTCAATATCTTGATTGGATTTCGGTGATGACTTACGATTTCCATGGACAATGGGACAAAAAAACTGGACATGTTGCGCCACTTTATGCGCGACCTGATGATTGGGAGCAGACATTTAACGCCAATTTTTCAATTCATTATTGGCTACAACTCGGCGCACCGCCGAAGAAATTAGTCATGGGTGCTCCACTTTATGGTCAGTCATTCAGTCTTGCTGACAGAAATGCCGCGGGTCTGAATGAGCCAACGTATGGTGGTGGTGAGGCGGGGGAAGCTACAAGAGCACGAGGATTTCTATCGTATTACGAAGTAAAAGGAATATTTTTCAATATATCCAAACGACAGTTTCAGGAGTTCAATCATCATTCAATTGTCTGTAATGATCATATTTCTTCTCCTACTCGTTAGATCTGCGAAAGGACATTGAAAAAAGGATGGAAAGTTGTGCAAGACCCTGAAAGACGTATTGGACCTTACGCTTTCAAGGGCGATCAGTGGGTTAGCTTCGATGATGCCGAGCAAACAAAACTTAAAGCCGAATTCATTAAATCTCTCGGTCTTGGTGGTGGTATGGTATGGGCCATGGATTTGGATGACTTCAAAAACCGATGTGACTGTGAACCAAGTCCACTACTCAGAACAATGAATCGCGTATTGAGAAACTACCCAGCTGGTCCCACATGTAAAGTCACAGGTGAATCATTGAAACATCGATGACTAATCAATCAACTTTTTTATTTCTCATAAAATTATGTAAATAAATCATTTCCCAGAATTCCACGCTATCGAGATATTACCATCTACTCAAGAACCCATTTATCAGACAACCGAAGCACCAAATGAATCAACATCTCCACCACCGACATATTTACCACCATCAGTTACTACTACTACAACTGAACCTGATGATTCAGTTGTCGTAGTAGCTGGACCAGCTCCTCCAACACCGTTACCAATCGGTGAATGTGAAGATCGACAATTCATCCCACATAAAGAGGACTGTTCAAAATATCTGATATGTAATTTTGGTCAAGTGTCTGAATTTTCATGTCCAAGTGGTTTGCACTGGAATCAAGATCGATGCGATTGGCCTGAGAACTCTCAGTGTAGTGCTAGGTCTGCACACTATGAAATTGAGGTGAAAATCAACAATTTTCATGATGAATATTTATGAAAATTCTCTATCATGGCGAAGTTTATTCTGTATATACGTATTGTTCTTTTATGACTTCAGAGTAATGCTATAGCAGAGTTATCACAATTGAGTAGACCGAAAGTTATTTGCTACTTCACAAATTGGGCTTGGTATCGACCGGGAGACGGGAAATTTTTACCAGAAGATATTGATCCTAAGCTCTGCACACATATCATCTATGGATTTGTAGTATTAGATTCAAATGAACTGACAATCAAAATGCATGACTCACTGGCAGATATTGATAATAATTTCTATCGTCGCATCACAGCGTTCAAGTCGAGAGGGATTAAAGTATTAGTAGCACTCGGCGGATGGAATGATTCATCTGATGATAAATACAGTCGTTTAGTGAATAGTCATGCAGCGAGAAATCGATTCGTCAAAGATGCTTCATCATTTGTACTAAATCATGGATTCGATGGTCTTGATTTTGATTGGGAGTATCCAGTTTGTTGGCATGTCAATTGTGACCGTGGGCCAACATCGGATAAAAAAGCATTCGCACTACTCATTAAAGAGCTCAGTGATGAATTCAAATTTCATGACTTATTACTCTCGGCAGCTGTATCACCAAGTAAACGTGTTATTGATAAAGGATATGATGTTCCTATCCTTGCTAAATATTTAGATTGGATTTCTGTGATGGCTTATGATTTCCACGGTCATTGGGAAAAGAAAACTGGCCATGTTGCACCGCTCTACTACCATCCAGATGATGAATTCGATTATTTCAATACCAATTTCTCGATGAGATATTGGATCGCGAAAGGCGCACCACCGTCTAAGCTTGTGATGGGAATTCCAATGTACGGGCAGAGTTTTACACTTGTCAATTCGACGATCAATGGGTTACAATCGACAGCATTCGGTCCCGGATATGCAGGAACATTTACGAGATCGCCAGGTTTTCTGTCATTCCACGAAGTACGATTTGCTTGTTTTCATCTTATCTAAAATCTATCTTAACTGATATGAATGTGTGACTTTCTCTCAATGTTATAATCTTATTTGTGATTCCTTTCTCACAGATTTGTGAAGATCTAAAGAATGGTGGTTGGTACATAAAGAAAGATCCAGAAAGACGCATAGGACCCTATGCATCGAAGGATGATCAATGGATCAGTTATGATGATGTATCAAATGTCATAACGAAAGCCGCACTAATCCGCGAATTAGAACTCGCTGGTGGAATGATTTGGGCACTGGACTTGGACGATTTCAATGGTAAATGTGGCTGTGGAAAATATCCACTCTTAACAGCTCTCAATGATGGATTGGCTAGAAAAATGTTCGGAAAAGACTGCACTTAAATATTTTTTGCCAGTATCTAGATAGTATATACCTATTAACGTAGTAATTTTTTCGTTTCTTAATCACGACACGTACTCTTTAAGAATCCTTCATCTTTTGATATAGTTGGAGATTCGAATCTGTGTATTCAAACGTGCATGTTGACTCTTCCAGATGACATGACCGAAGTGAGAAAAAAAAGGATCTATGTCATGTCACCTGAGAAGATTATCGATAAAAAACAATTCTTAGTCATAATAAGACGATTCTTTTTTTTTTCTTTCGCATGTATTATGATTTTTTAATCACTACTGAATAAACATATCGATGTAATTTTTTATTTTCCCTCAAGTCTGATCATTTCATCATCAAAAATTACCTCATTATTTTGGGGTTTCAATTACATATGCATGAATTTTTGTATATTTTATTTTGATCGTTATATTTATATGTGACAAATACGATTACGTATACATAATGAAGTTCTACAAGTTAGTTTTGATAAAATCAACAAACAAAAAAAAACGTGTGAAATTATAAGGCGTATGAAGTTAATGAAAATAATAACACGCTCTGAATGACTCGTGATTAAGTCATTGTAACAAAGTGAAAGATTTTAGGTGAGATGGTAGTAGTGTTTGTGTGTACAGCTGGTTATAATTTTCGGTATAGTGCAAGGTATAAATGTACAAAGCCGTCTACTTCTTCATACTTTCTTACATCTACTTTATAAATTTATCTCGTTTGATATCGTTCTTTTTGTTCTGGTTTTTATCATCCTTGTTTTCTCATTCAACGTTGGAGATATAAATGCAGTAAACGGAATTCACCGTTTTTTTTTCCACGTGATGGAATTTTACAGTATTCACTACGGTTTTTGGCACTCAGAATTTATCATTGCACTAAAAAGAGAGTACGTTTTCTCAGGCAAAAGAACAAAAAAAAGGTGAGACTATTGCTTTGATTTTTTATTCTTTTCATTTTATCTATGTTTAAATCTATTCCCCAAACTCGCCAATTGCGAATTGAACTTGCGATGAATCCCATCAGGAAGTATGTTGACATTCTCATTATTTTTCATTATAATTGTTCGTTTTCTCTCTATTATACACATCCTAGTAATAT